>VZTV01075892.1:5480-17063 GCA_013400875.1 Anhinga rufa | reverse complement strand
GATGATCATCCTTCACAGTAGGGTCTTATTTGACTAATAGGAGGAAAATGTCCCCCTTGCATTGCTTCAAGGGTCTGTATAGAAGCACAAAGCTTTTGTAATACAGGTTGACCTTGTACTTTTTAAAAATTGCTTATGTTAGAATATAAAAGAGAGTTTCAATCTAAACTGAGGGACAAAGATAGCAAGCTCAAGGATATTGTGTACTCTTAAGTGACTTGAAGAGGAAACAGAAAGTTCAGATAAATGCCTGCCTTTATCTTTTCCTAGATAATATAGCCCAAAAGACATGTAATACTCTGCATGAATCTGATTTTCTTATTATACCTTTGTGTAGAAAGAGGAATGAAATGTTAATCAGAACTTACAATGACCTGTTGTTCTGAAGAGCTCAGTGCTGCAAAGACGCCTCTCTCTCAGGGACCCTTGCCCCTGAAGGAGGTTCCTTGGAATATTGGCATCTCAGGAGCTCATCCTATGGCATTTGTATGGGAAAAGCTCCCCTGGCAACATACAAGTGTTGTATCAAGCTCGTGTCCAGTATTGTTTTGGGAATGAAGAAGAAAAGACGTTGTCACTAGGAGGTGACAGCTAGGGTGATATCCATGAGTATTCTGCTCTATTAAGCTGTCTTTAGTAAACACTGTTAGTAGATTTTTAACAGGGACAAATGCGTTAGAGAAGAAAAAAATGTCCTTTATTGACCCAGTTCCAAAAGCCATGTTTTCTTATAATTATGGAGTACATTGTTTTGGTTCTCTGTCTTCTCGGACTTAGGCCTTCTCTTACTCCATTAGCAGGTTTTTAGAGTATAGCGTTACAGAAGCCTTGCCTGTGCTTTGTGCCAGAGATTAGTCCTTTGACAGCGTTAACCAGAAGTCTGTGAGCCTAGCTTGTGCCTGCCAGTATTACTGCCACTCACATGCTCCTGCGAGCTGAGATATATTAGTGGATAATGCAAGTGTGGAAGTTATGTTGACTATTTATGGCACCTTGTGTAAGGTGACCTCAGTCTCACAAGAAGGTGCACTTGCAAAACTCCTTCAGGTATCATTTCTGGGGAAAAAAAAAATTTTAATACCAGCTACTCAGTGCAGTCTGGTGCATTTTGAAAGGCCAGCCCAGGCCATACAGAAAATAATAGGTTCCATTAATTTCAACACAGACAAAATCAGGAAACCATTTTTGACAGTGTTGTTTTTAAAGTATTTGTACAAACTTAAAAGAGAAGACAAGCTTTGCCAGAAGCAGATAAATTCCTTACTTACTACTCCTAGTAAAATACTGTTTTTCAGTAGCTCATGGCTTGAGACCCTTCTCATATAATGACCTAGGCAATTTTGTGCCCAACATGTCAGATTTCTGCAGATACGTAGATTTCTGGAGATGCAAATAGGTGCTTGGTGAAGGATTTCGGAATGTCTATGTGTGCTCATCCACATCTTCAAACATTTAAACACCTTTAAAAATCAGACTCTGCTATACCTTTAGTAAGGTATTTAAGCATGTGAACAGTCCCAAGGGCTGTTTCTAAAAAGCAGTGCAGGTGACCTTTGCAGAGAGCACCCAAGTGCCATGCTGACGTGTGGAGCTAGGAGATACTTTTAATTTAACAATGTAGATGTAGATGTAGCAAAAGCTGGTTTTCATCTCAACAAGCCAGCCTGTGATAAAGACAAAGCTTTCTCTACCTTTGCAAGGTAAGTATACTTTAAATCTGTGTAACTTTTTAAATCTGTGTAACTTTCCTGGATTGAAAAGCTATCTGTTTCCTAGCATAGAGAAGCCAGAAAAGACTGCACACATGGGTTTCATTTGATCTCAGACAGTCATTCATTTCACAGACGTACACATCTGCAGGCACACAGATGAAAGGGACCATGGCTTAAGTGGTATATATCTAACTCTACTTTTCGATGTGGTATTCTGCTCGTGGGAGAAGATACTCTTTCATTCCACAGCTGTCAGAGAATTGTTGGTATAGTAATTGCTAGCTGAAATAATGGCAAATTGACTCATGCAATCATAAAAGATTTAAATAGGATGAAAATTGCTACTGCACAGATTACAAAAGAAGACTCTGAAACCAAGTCTCTGAGACAGAAAGAGAGAGAAGTATGGTGTGTTGGGGTCTCTCACATTAGAACAGTCTGTTGTGTTAGAAGGCTTGAATTCGGGGTCTGGCTGTGCCACAGTCTACCACTGTGTGCTCTTTGGGAGATGATTTTATATCACTGCTCCGTGGTAGCATTTCCTTATCTGTATCCTGACAATAACATTACTTTTGTATGTCATGCAGTGGGGGCATTAATGAGTGTGTATAAAGGCTTGGAATAACTCAGCTGAAGGGTGTTATGGAAGGACAAAATCTAGTTATTTTTATCAGTCAAATGTGTGAGTGAATGTATGAGAGAAGGTGCGTACCATGTAGAGAACAGCTGAAGGCACAAGAGCTTTAAACTCAATTTTTTTTTTACAGTTATTTCTTGTAATATTCAGCATATGTCTAACAGTCACATTTTTCCAGATTGTCTAGTTCTCGAAGCATCGCTGTCCTCAAGCTCTTGGAATATCACACAAACATTTCGGGTGAAAAAGTAAGAGCCTGGTTCCTACTGAAGTTCATTCAGGGGGTTATGTCTGTGTGTGGGGAGGGGGGCTGAAGTATGATCATTCTTCTTTTTAGTATTTATGAAGGAAATACATTTTGCTAAAGATAGTAAAATCCCTCTTCTTGGCCCATTTCCTCCGTCTCCTCTTTTTTATTGTCCTTAGAAAGCTACTTCTGATGACTCTTATTTAACAGGACCCTGGCAGCTAGCTGTAGGTTAATCATTACAATGACTGAATTTATGACAAGTGCCTGAAGAGATAATAAAAGATGTCACAATGACATTAAAATCCTTTTTGTCCTTGTGAAAACGGTGGGCCCATGGTACTCAGGATAAGACCTAGATCAGAGGAGTCGAGGGATTCTGTAAAAGTCACTTTATGGAGCTGTTTTTTGATAGAGCCAGATGCAATTTAAATATGGACCATGGGTAACATGAATACAATTAAGCCAGAAAGTAACACTTCGTCTGCTAATAGGAATACTGAATTTCTATCGTTTGTACACATTATTTTTCAGAGCCATGCTTTTTGTTGAGAGCTCATAGTAGAAAGCATTTGTGCCCAGTACATGGCCTTTATGATATGTGGTTGTTAAAACTTAGAAAGACCTGGCTAGCATATGCTGTCAGTAACTGCAGTGTTCCTGTTCAGAACACTCCTCCCCTACACAAAGAGGCTAATTCATAGGCACCTGGGATGAAATTGAACTCCTGCTTTTTGGGAAGTAGCACATCACTACCCTGTCCCTGGAGCAGCACAGGGAAGGAACTGTCTTCCTCTAAATCAGAGCATTTCTCAGCATATGTGGAAAGGTCCTGTGCTGCTCTTGGCTCTCCTCCATGCTGATAGATGCATTGCAAAGCAAGACAGGGACAAACTAGTCTCCAACAGGCATATTTTTTGGTAGGGGAAGGCAATAGCAAACTAGCAGTACTTGCTAGCACTACACACACAGAACAGCAGTTCAGGCAAGCTGTGAAAGAATCAGTGATGGTTTTCTGCCCTTTTCTGGTTAAAAAGTACTATCTGGCCACTTATGTACTGGAGAAAACCACAGCAAAACGAAACCCAAAGTGTTCCGTCTGCTTCATGCTTTTTAGAAATTTATGACTCTCAGTATCTCAGCACAGCTTGTATTTCATACTAAATTTGTCCTCAGAATAAGCACAACAGAACAATAAGTTTAGAGGGTAAACACAGGTTGTGTGTTTTACAGATTTAATTACATGTTTGCCAGGTTGTTCTCTTGGGTTTGTGCTTTTTTCTGTCAATTGAAATTTCACATTCATGGCCGAATCTAGATTGAGTTCCTGTGTCTTACAAAACCTCTGTTTTCTGTGTTACCAGCTGCTCACAATGTATACGCAAGGGTGAGTGTGCCAGCTGTAACCAGATGCGTGTCTCTCCTGCCGCCACCTGCCAGGTGAAGTTTGTTGGGGAGGACTGGAATCCCCTGTGATGCCTTTTCCTTGTATTTTTTACATCTGAGCAGCAATCTGTCTCTTCCTTTTCCTGACATGGAGAAATGCTGATTTCTTTTTCAGGATAATTGTACTGCAACTGCTTCCAAGGGGATTGCCACCGCGCAGAAAACAGAGGTTAGTTAGCATTTTAAGATGGGCATTATTGAGGTTCTGTGGGTTGGGAGGGAAATTTATTTAAAATGAGAGGACTTTGCAGGAAGAACAGAGATATGGATGAGGAGGCAGTCAGTTGGTTACATAGAAAGGTAATGCAGAACTTGGACTGATACTATTTTTTCTTAGTGCTTTGTTGATGCTTAAAGGTACCAACAAAGATTTGTGTTTCAGATCCAGGCATTGAGACAGTGAACACTGCAATAGTCATGTGCCTACCTCCAGATGCAGTATTTACAGTATTGCTTTAAATGCCAAAGTCCCTGTATGCTGTATTTAGGCACTCCACAGGAGCCAACGTGCTGAGGGCTGGGACGTGTAAGCTGACCAAAACCAAAAATCACAAAGGATAACATCTTGGACTTAATCTCTTACCTAGACTTAAATGCATGTTTGAGTTCTGCTGTCACAGACAACTCTGTGAAACTAGGTTTTGGAGTCTCAAACCTCTTCCTCATTTTATGCAGCCAGATCATGGCTTCTCCTGAAACATAGCTGCCAGGGGAGCACGAGGAAGGGGGAGGATGTGCCACCCAGTTTCTTCATAACAAACAAGTGGCTAGAAGATGCCTTCAGGAACTGAAGTCCCTGGGTGTCAGTAAATCCCTGGTTCACACTTCCAGAAAAATCTTCCTTGCTTCTAGGCTGTAGACAAAACTGGAGATGGAGCTATTCTCCATCCATTCTGCTCAAGCTGGATCACTGGAAAGGAAGGAGTGTTGCTGGTGCCAAAGTACCTTCTGAATTTGGTTGTTGAGCTCTCTATTGAAGTCATATAGACTGTATGTGAGCATACTGTCTATACGATTTGCCTTGTAGGCCAGCCCTTTAATCTTTTGCTTTGTAAGCCAGCCCTTTAACCACAAGGTTATCCCTTCATTTTTTATGGTGCCAAAATGGTTTTATTTTCTCATAAAACTGAGCAATCTTGTCATCAGTGGTTGCTTATGATATGCAGGTGTTAGGAAAGAAATTAGTAGTGAAGAAAAAATTGACTGATGAGTAAGTACATAGAGATTTGCTGCCTACACTTTTTGGTTTCTGGTTTTCTGTGAGTGACAGCACAGTTGGTATAAATAGCAACTGTGTTCTTATCTCTAAATATTTTGTTAGAACTACCCAAACTTTTACCTGTGAAGACAGGAATTACCTCTTAAATGCAGCTGCTCAGCTGAGGTTTCTTAAACAAAATCACAAAATCCATTTTGTTTTTCACAGAGATGAGTGGGATTGTAATACTTGTGCTTCTGAGCATTAATATTCTGGATTTGGTCTGCATATAAAGCATTACGGCTGGTGAAAGAACAGAGGAAATTCTTCTTTGCTCTCCTTCCAAGTGCATTAATTTGACATTGGTAAATAGTTGGAATGGCCTGGGTGATGGCTTTCTTCCACACGCCTTATCTTGGAAAGACAGTGATGGACAAGGCAGTGAAAGCACTAGAGGCAGTCCAAAGGCAGATGTTTATTTAGAAGTGATTGATCCATTCAGAGGGCTTGAAATTGCATTTGAAATCCTGCTCTCCTTTGACTGCTGGTGCTTTAAGGAGAACATACTGGAGAGCTGAGAAAGGGGATTTGTGTTTTCCCACAACCCCGGCCGAGCATTTAGATTAATATGCTTTTTTTTTCAGTGGCAGCCCCAGCCCTCCTCCTGACTCCAGCTGCTGGTTTCTATACATGCACCTTCCCCCTCGCTGCACAGGAGCAGCAGTTGGAGTGGTCACACGAGTACGCTTGGCTGGGGAACTGATTTGGCTGGAAATAACCGTTATCTTTCAGCAGGTTATTTTTCATCTGGGCCAGTTCCCTGATCCAGTTCTTCATGTGGCCTCAGGGCCCCATGCTAGCACCACAGGAGGGGTTGTGTCAGGAGGGGTTGTGTCGGAGCTGGGACAAGCTCCCCAGGGTGGCAGAGGCTGCTTAACCTGGGCCGCTGCCAGATACCGTGCTGTGACCTGCAGCCATGCTAACCACACCTCTGAGGATGTGGCAACCACATTTATGCAGCCCCGGGGAAGTGTTAGGCTGTCCAGGGGACAGGGAGGGGGGCTGCAGCTCAGAAATGTGGAGCTCTATTGAAGTTGACAGGGCTGTGCTGATTTACATTACCTGAGGACCTGGCGCACGCTTCCTGTATGTCTCTCTGCATGTTTACGCTGCTTTCATCGCATGCCTCACAACTAGTGATTTCAGTAAATATCCTTCTACCTCTCTGCTGTCTCCCTTCCCTCTTGCTGCCCTCCCTCTTGCTGCTGGGCATCTCTCCCCCTGCCACGCAGTGACTGGAAGGTCAGCAGCTCTCTGGCACTGGGGAAACGTGCACCACAGACCCCAGCAAGGACATTTGGTCCCTCCCGCATCCAGTGAGGAAATTCATGGTTTCTTTTGCTGCTGAGGAAAGTGTTGTGGACCACGGTGGTCAAGCTGGGAAGTGGGCTCTCAAGTAGCCGAGGCCATCTTGCCTCAGCACTGCGAGTGACTGCACTGATGCCATGAGTCCAAGGCAGGACCTGGCGAGGGAGTCCATGTCATGTAGCCGCAGGGAAGGCATGATTTCAGGGGGGACTGAAACTTCCAGAACGAACCATTCTTCCTGTGATTTCTTCTTGGTGTAAGAGAAGAAACAAGGCAAGCTAAGCTGAGGCTCCCCATGGTGTATGGTGCCTTGCAGAGAGACCAGCGGGAGCCCTGAAGCACTGCGGCGTCCTGCCGCAACCCAGGACAGGGGATGCCTGGCATTTCCCTCACTGGGGCTTACAGCCCTGGTGCAGCTCTGGGGGATCTCTGTGTGTTTGTGTGATACTGTGTTATTCCTGTGTTTCAGGGATCCCTGCTGGTTACCAGTGAGAGCCCCGAAGCAGTGTTTTACTCCTTTCTGTGATACTTGGCTTCTGGATTTCTGTGAGGACATTGACTGTCCTTCGTGTGCTGGAGGCTGGGTACAAGCAGAGGGACAGGGCATGGATGGAGAAGAGCACTCGTGCTTCACTGGCTTTAAGCTCTCGCATTTCTGCTTCAGTTGTCCTGCTTCCATACTAAGGGTTAAACTGATACCCAGGTCAGGGTGGGAGTGAATTTTCCCCCTTAGGCTGTTTGTCAGTGGTTTCCTTTGCCCTCCTCCATTATCCATGCCAGAGGTCACCTTGGAGGCCCTTTTGCAGGCCCTCCAGCCCCAGGCTTTGCACTCTCTTGCCCTTCCCTAAGGCGCAAGTTGCAGCTTTCAATCAGTTGTGACAGGTTTCACATTTGCTCTGGAGTGCTCCGGCATTCAGTGGGCCTTGGTAGCATGTGGGGACAACGTGCCAGGGACCTTTATGAAGTGGGCAAATGCTGTGTTTGCAGTGGATGGCAGTGTGATCCCTGTGGTCACCTCAGGCTCCCAGCCCGAAGGCTTGGTGCTGCTCTGGGTACATGAAAAAGATTACTGGGGAGAAAAACCCTGTGGCAAGGACTTTCCTAGAGGTTTTGCACCAGCGCCCTTCTCAGGGTCCAGAAGGCTGAACTGCCTAGTGATGTTTCCACAGGTGCACAGCAGAAATCACAATACTCTAAAAACTCACTTTAAACTAGTACTATAGGCAGTCTAAAGGCAAGCTAGAAGTTGTTTGCCTGAGAAGGTCCCAAACAGTTTGTGGTTTCATATGCGTATTTTCCTGTTTTTTTAAATGTTTTCAGTTTGTTGTCTGAAAGATACATAGAGAGGAAACAGTCTGTGTGATTATAAAACCGGGGAAGCAGCAAAACTGATTAAATATGAGATGCTGTCAAATGTATCAAGTAAATACACTAGGGAAAAAATATCTCTTCTTGCTTGGTAATGTTAGTAAGTTAGAATGAGTAAATATAAAGAAAGATACATAAAGAAAACCACAGTTTAAAAATTAGCCACATTTCTGCAAGACTGTGACAGCATCAGAACAAACTAGGATTATTCTTAAATGCTGGAAAATAGATTTGTAAACTTCTTAGCATTAAAATGAGATACCAAAAAAATCCCTGCAGTTGTGTTGTACATTCAGATCTATGTATGACTTTGAAAAAACCTTATAGTAAAGCTAATTATGGGGCTCTTCCTCAACTTTTCATTCTAGGATTTGACCCTGCTTCCCCTTTTCAGGTCTTGAGAGATGCCTTCATTTGTTTCTCTGATCTCATAGTGACAGCACCATGGGTTTTGTCTTGCATTGTTTCTCAGTTCTTCAAAGGTCACACAAAATGTATCTTTTCAAGCTGGGTTTTTATGATACTTACCTTCCAGTATGTCAGATTGCGATTCCTTTGGGCAACTTTGTTATGAGATAAATTAAAATATAAAATATGTAGGTAAAAATAGTTGGCTTGTAAATAAGTTGTAATTGACAGTACTTCCCAGGATCAAGCTTAAAAAGATTTGAAATTAGTAAGAAAAATGTATTCCAGTGCCATAAAACCCATATTCCTGAGTGGTGGTTGTTTTTGCAGCTGTTGTTTAACTGCCTAGCCTTTTTATAACCAGATTTTGTTCTGTTTTGTTTTCTGATAGCATATCAGCATTCATTCCATTGAACCTTTATGGATTTCTACACTAGGCAAAAGTGAAATAACAGTCAAAGGAGAAAACTTTACACGTGCATCAGGCATAAAACTCATACTGACTGGAATCACTGGCTGTAAACCAGACATGTGAGTTAAGCTCTGAAAAATAATACTATTTACTTTGCATGGTGGAAATTATGCCCATTTTGCCCTAGCAATACAGTTGTGTGAACAGTTGTCATGGACCTCTCCTCAGTAGAAGGGGGTATGTTCTGCACTCCTTTAGTTGTACTTCCACTTTAAATTCCCAAAGGATTGGAATTAATTTGGGGTTTGGGTACAATATGAGGGATGGGTGGGCAGTAGTTACAGCAGTTCTGTATCTGTGGCCCTCTGTGCCTTGCAGCAGATAACAAGAAGTTAGGTCACAGGAAAGCCTCAGCTTTTGTTTGACTCTCCTCTGCTTCAAAATATCCCCATATATTCTAGGATTCTGCTTGTGAAATCACAGGCACCGTGCCAGGGAAGGGAATCTCTCATGCAACAGCATGTACTTTTCTGTGTTGATGATTGCACAGTATAACCCCCTAGATAATTAAGCTATCTTATTCTGAATCAGTCATTTTCAGGTGCAGCTGCAATGGCTGTCTGTGATTACCAAGCTCATTTTACATAGCTAGCACTTGAAAAAGTATTCATATGGTACAGTTCAGTTTTTAGTTCAGCCATGAATTGGGACCACAGAAAACAAAAGGAGAGAAGGATGGAGAGAGGGAAAGGAGGGAGAGAGAAGAAGTAGAGACAAAGAGGAAGAAGAGAAAGGGAGAAAGGAAGGAAAGGAGGGAAAGAGAGAAAAAGAAGAAAGAAAAGGAAACTGAAGATTCTCATTCTTGACTAGCTAGTGTGGTGGTAGCACAGAGAAGTACACAGTTTACACAGCAAAATTACACACTGCATCCCATAGCCCCATCCCAAGGCCATAAGACCAATATCTATACCATCTTCTGTGATTATTGTGACACATAGCAATTTCATTCAAAAGATGCCCTACTTTGTCCTTTCAACTCCCTGCTCTCTCTTTCCACCTCCATCTGACAGCTCAAAGAGAAATTCATTCATCTCTCCTCATCCTTTGCTTTAGGTTGTAGGCTTTGTGTAGTAACACCAGTGAGTGACATAGTGGTATCTGTGTTTCAGCATCTGTTTTCTTTCTCCTCCAGCATTAAAGTTAGAAATGTGCTAAATGATACACAAATGACATTTGCTCTCCCACCAACACGTAAAGAGGCCAAAAGAATATGTATACAGGCTAATGGGAAAAAATGTTCACCACCAATGACTCTACATTATGTTTCACTGCCATCATGTTTTGGAATCACACCAAATACCTCCTGGATCAGGTAAATTTGTCTTTATATACTTTTTATGTATTTATTAAAATGCAGTCCCAGTGAGCCGATATAAGCCTCCTTCCTTGGCCAGACTGCTGCTGATGTAAACTTGGATGACTGCTGTAACCTGTTGTGGAGGATGAATTTATGCTGGTTAATTGATTTAACATTTAACATACAGATAGGGTCATGATAGCTGCAAGACGGATTCTGTGTTCTGCAGCATTCTGTAAACTCCTTCCTGCCCCCGCCAGGTCTCCTTTGTAGAAGTCAAAAATAGTCTCTTCATACTAAAGCTAAATCCAAAATATGGGTAGCACGCATGAATTCAAACTGCAATTAACTTTGATTTCTTGATACTAATACACCCTTCACCTCTGAAACAGTATAAAGTATCAGTGAACTGGAAATGAAGTGAAAATAATCACCACTGTAGTGATACGTACAGACTTGCTTTAGGACCCGGTTGCCTAAAGCCAAAAGAGCCCTTTTCAAGCCTCTGCTGTGTTCTGTGGGAGACTCACAACTCCAGTGAAAGACTTACAGGGTGGTTTTAAGATATTCTCAGGCACAGCTTTCCACCTGTCCCTCTGCCTGCAGTTTTTATGCACTTCCACGTTCTTATTCTGGTATCATGGTGTCAAGTACTGACAAATGTGGATTTGAGGTAATAAGTTGGGCTGGCAGCTGCAGCAGCTGAGCAGCTAGGGCGCATGCCCTCATCTCCAGGTGAGGGGCAGCTCAGGCAGCTGGAAATTAATAATACCTTAAACCACTCCAACTGTGTTCAGCAGAGATTGTGAGCCAGAGCCCTCAGACACAAACACCATTGTGCTTGCTGAAACAGATGGCCTGAACACTGCCGAGAATGTTTCCTGTGAGGTGCCTGGCACCATTGGTTTGTCCTGAAGGAGGCAAGAATTAAGCGCAGGCAGGTCACTCTGGAGCAGTGAAATACCATGTCTTGAAGACAGAATATTAAATCACGGTCTAGTTCTTTGGCTGCATGAATAGAAAACAAGGTGGAGAGTCCCTGAAAAAGAGTATGCATGTCACACTCCTTGCAAGTCATTTGGTTTTGCAGTAGCAAAAGCATTCACTGTTACATTATAATGTAATGGAAATAATGGAAGTACACTGTATAGCTCAAATTATCTTGTCCTGCAGTTTGACTTTATTATATTGGCTGCTATCAAAGCAAAATACACGAGTGGTTTATTCACGGCTGAAGCCTTAGTGCAGGACTTGTGTGTGGGAAAACAGATATTAACCTCCCTTCCCCCCCCTTTTTTTTTTATTTGGAGATACCTATATGAGATCCTTCAACCCTAATGTGGAAAAGCAAATTTAAAAACAATAAACAATCTCTATTCCATGTTTGCTTTACAGTTAGCTCAGTGTTACTGAGGCAGACCTAGAAGCTA
>VZTV01075889.1:5108-21978 GCA_013400875.1 Anhinga rufa | reverse complement strand
CTGCAGTCCTCAGTGGTACATGGTATTCAAGGCAGGATCTTTCATGCTCTGTTAACACAGGTGAGAGCAACATCCCAAGGTCAAGGTGTCATTCATTCTGAATCAGGATTGTTTGTCTTGCTTAGCTTGTTCTCTTGGCTGGTGTCTTAGGACAAGCCCTGAAATCTGCTCTTGTTCAGAATAAAATGTTATCTTAAGTACCAATATTCTTCCTTTTGAGTGCATTGCCTTAACTGGCTGTTTGATTGTATTCCTCTGAAACTTTCAGACATGAAGCTGAGAGAAACAATGGATATTGTTTTATATTTAGACTGAGCGTTAAAAGCTGAAACACGCGAAGAGACATAAGCTGCTGGAAGGGCTCAGACCATCAGCTCCCTCTGCTGACCTGCTCTGGAGAGAAGCAACACTGCCAAATTTTAGGACTCCTCAGGCTGGAAAAGTGAGAACTGCAAGGGCGTATGACAATATTACTCCTGAGCAGCACGCAGGTGGAGACTGGGGGATGACTCTTCACAATCTCTGCCAATGCAAGAACTAGAGGACACCAGAAGAAGCTACTGAGAGACGAGTTCAAGCAAAAGGAGGTGGTTGTTCACACAGAGTGTCATAAAACTGTGGGGGGTCCTTGCTGCAGGAGGTTGTGGATCTGGAAAGTTTGTGTATGCTCAGAAAGAGACTGGAAAAGTCTGGGAGGAAAATTCACTGAAGACTACTAAACGCAGAGATCCCATTTCTCACCTGGGAAATGCCCAACCCACAGGCTGCTGAATGCTGGGAAGTGTTTTAAGGAAATATTGTTATATATTTGTTCTAAGCCTATGTTCTTTCTTGGGCGTCCACTGTTGGAGGCAGGATGCTGACTCATCCAGCTTGTTCTCCTGTTAGTCCCAGGGGATGGCTGAAGTGTCCAGAAGAGGTGGTGTATGCAGAGTTTGGTGCACTGGAGCTAGGGAATGAAAGCATTATGGATGGAGTCAAAGAAATTCTTATTTTAGTGGGAAAATGGATCTGGATAGATTTTGTTATTGTCTCAGCCTCCATGCAGAAGGAACTTACAGTGTGGAGACATCTACACCAAATGGAGCTGTTGCAATAGCACTGAGGATATACTGACCTTGGGTTCAGGCATAGCTAGGCAGCCTGGCAACTCTTTTTTTTTCTTGAATCTGTCTTTCTGAGCTAGTGTGGACATAGGCTGACATGGGTGAGATTCAGATGTAGCCTTCTAGGACCAAGAAACCCGTATCAAACATGATGATCATTATTTGAATGGAGGTTCCACCAACACTAGTGAAGCCACTGCAAGAATTACGTGGGAAATGGTGCCTAAATCGCGGGAAAACCAATATGGAATTAACATTTCTGAACTCTGGAAATGAAGGGGTTCTATTAATATAGCATGGCATTGAGCTGGAGAATGGTGATTCTTTTGAGGTGTCTCCTCAGAGAGTTAACAGACTATCTGGGCTGCTTCAAACAGAAAATCAGGAGCGGAAGACTAAACAGGAACACTTTTCTGGCTAAATGATGAATCTTTTCTAATCTGCAATGTTAAATGAGCTTTGTGGAGGTCTTTTCTCTATAGTTTGATATGTTCTGGATGTCTCCAGATCATTGCCTCTTTTCTAGGCAGGTAGCTCGCAGGCTGGACAGCACAGAGATCAGAGCAGAAGGCATTATTAGGGGAGGGGATATCCAGACTTTGGACAGTGGCACTCAGTTTGTCCAGACAAGGTGACATTTTCTTTGTTAACACTTTTCTTTAGCATCATCAAGAAATGTATATCATTCCTGAAGACCAGATGCTGAGGAGAGCATTTAGGAGAAATGCTGGTCGGCACCCTTGTGAGCCAAAGGCATGGGTTTCTGTCAGACCTACAGAAAAGACTGCACAGTTGCCTAACAGTATTTCCAAAGTTTTTTGAATGATTTAAGTAAACAGAACATTCAGGTTTCCTGAGGACATATCTGGGTACCTGATTTGTCAATGTCACTGACCCCCATAGGGTAGCTGTGGATGGGATTCAATTGTTGAAACACTCCTCATTTGAAATGGATCCTGTGTCTTATCTACCAGCCTCCTGTGGATATCTTAGATATCCTTTTGCATCTCAGATGTTTCTAGGTGTCTCCTAGACAAATGAATCCACCCCAAGCTGGGTATCTACCATAAGGCGGGCTGGATCAAGCTCTAAGCTCCACTGATTTGATCTCCAGTGACTGGTAGAAACCTAAAAAAGTCCTAATCTGGAGGGAGGCTCAGTCTGCACTGCCTCCTAGGTAGGTGAATCAGGAGGATGGCAGTAAGAACATGACATGAATGCAGGGTATTTCATCCTGTTTTCATTCCTCTCAGACAAATTCAGGAGGAGAGAACACAACGTTTACTTGTTATTCAGAATTATGCCCGTATCCTCTACTTGTGACCCCACGGCCACACCATATAGATTTGTTTTGTACCCTGCACTTTTCAAAGTGAGGGATGATAAGGGACAGCTGGCCTCAAGTGCAATTGTCTTGGGGATTTTCTGTCCTATTGAGGAAAATGGTGAAACTCTTATGTCAATGTGGGTCAGCAATTAGGTCTCTCTGGCTTTTTCAGGGTCTATTCCACTTTCCAAAGAGCCCTCTGGCCAGCTGGGCAGGAGCTTGCTTTGCCCTCAGAGTAGGCAAGGTAGCTCTTGGTGTAGCTGCTCAAGGAAGAAGTTGCCAATTTTTTCATGGTTGGTCCAAGAGTTGCCTTTTTTATCCATGACATCAAGACATCAACAATGAGGATGGCTTAAAGCAAGTGTCCAGCTCTGGAGCTACATTCTTTTCCTTTGAAGAGCACTCAAGAAAAATGTAAAATTCCCTGGGAGATAAAGCCTTTGCTTGATGGTTTAGAATTCTGTTTATACAAGAGCTAGAGATGAATGCCTGAGAATCCAATGCCCTAATACTTCTGACGGCCACAGCTCAGTAAGACAAGAGCTCATGTTGCCCTTGCCTCCCTCTTTCATCTTAAAAAATATTTCTTCCTCTTTCCCCCAAAAGGCTGTCGAGACTTCCCCCCGAAAGAAGAAAGAGAAAACATTTTTACATACCTCCAAGAAAATAGTCGCATCTCCAGGTCTATCTTGTGCTAATTTACTCTGTAGGATTTTCAGGAGAGAGGTTTTGCAAATAGGTGAAGTGAGTTTCTACCCCACCAGACTAACTGCCTATGTGATGAGCCAGGCAAATGAAGAGCAATTACTGTTATGGTGGGAGTATAGTCCAGACTCTCCCATACCATGGAGTATGGTGCTGACACGCCAACAGACCCAGGCGGGTTTTTAAAGCTCCTAGCAAAATAGACTGTAGTGCATATCTACCTGCTTCCTGCCATGTTTCTTTGCTGCTTAGTGTGGAGGCTGCTAAGAAGACCAGGCTTTCTTTGGACCTTCAGAATGCTTCATCGGGTCAATTGCCCAGAGCTGGAGATTCTAGGATCCACTGCCTGGCAAGCTGTCTTGGAGGCTGGGGGCTGTTCCTTTTCCTGGGCAATGAGGTATCCAGAGCAAAGCTGTGTTTTGAGACAACACCCATATGCCACCCTACCAATGCTATCACTTTCCCCTGCACAGTGTCAGCAGCATGGCATAATGATGCACGGGCTCTGAAATCAATAGAGAGTGAGTAAATATTGAAAGTTGATGCTGTGCGGCAATGCTGGAAAGCTCCCAGCCCCATGCCTGACTTCCCTCATCTGTCTCCTTGGTATGGCATGATGGATTAGCACAGTCCTTTTGTCTCCTGAGCACTACCTAACAAGGGCGATCTCAGCACGTGGGACCTCCCCTCTGAGCAGAACAGAGTTCTGGTGCTCAGCGGCTCATTGATATACGTCTGCCCTGCCATGAATGCTGCCCTGACCACCCACATGCAGGCTGATGGCTTGTGGTGATGGGGATGAGGTTAGCTCACACAAAGCCTTTGCAGATAGAAAGGTGACATGCAGGCAAATTTATGGCAGCTGTGAGTTTCCTGCCCTCCTCTTTACCTTTTTTTTTACCAGGCTTTTTTCTGCTGCCACTGAAATCACTGGCCGTTTTGCTGCTAACAGATAGGAGCATGATCTTCCTTTGAAGGGGAGTATTCTCCATTCATGGCTAGAGGTTCAGAAGCATGAATCTATGAGGTGCAGAGCAGCCCTAATTCCTTCTACCCTTGCTGTCCATTCACTGTCCTCTGCTCTTCTCAGGGCTCAGAAGAATGGCTATCAGTTTCTCCCCCTTGGAACCAGTCACTTTGGGAAGGGCAAGGCATTGCATGGACTGGACTGAAGACATGACATCACATCGTTGCCTTTGTGGACAGCAGGTATATGTCTTGGCTTGGGAGGGCTGGGTAGCACTGTATGCTTTCTGTGATAGCTTTCCCAGAACTGTGTTGAGAAGTCTATGCTGGTGGGAGCTTTCTATAGCCAGCTCCTTTGGAGAGGTGCAGAGACCACAGCACTGTCATCTCCATCACTGGAAATAGGTCCAGTCATCCCTGAGCTCAGTGCCTGCCTGCTGACCTGCTCGGCTGCCTGCCTTCCAGCTCAGTGCGGGGAAAACCGTGAGAAGGAGCATGCAGTTGTCTCTTCCTTACACAGAGTAATCCCCAGTGTGGCCCCAGCCTTTCCCACAAATGCATTTCTCATTATCACTGATTATTGATCTGATTATTACAGATTATCTCTGTAACAGAAGGGCTGTCAACTCCCAAAGCCCACTCAGGCTGGGTCCAGCTGAGTGCTGAGACCATGTACACATGGAAAGAAAATGCCTAGCACCTTCCAGACACAGGACTTGAGTGGAGGGGTAGAGATGATGAATATAACCACACCAGGGCGTGGAAGACATTCTTTTTGTTGCCGTGTCTTCAGATGCATGATGTAGTTCTGTCCAAGATGGACACAAATCAATCTGTATCAGAAAGGTTAGAGAAATCCAGGAATGTCCCCAGGTCTTTACTCTCTGTCAGGGCACCAGGTCTACATTTTCTTCATTCACCCTGGACATCTTCAATTCTGATCCTCTTGCTGCTCAGTAGCCTTTCCAGGCAGCCACACACTGGGTGTATCCATCACCTCCGTCATGGGCGGTGGCCCTGTGGAACGTGGACAGGACTTGGCAAATGGAAACCAGTGAATGGATCAGAAGGAGAAAATCACCCATTTGTACACCAAAAGGCTCCTTTATCTCTCATGCTGAAGTGACAAGGAGTGGTTTTCTGGACTGAAATTGGGCTGGATTAAGGTGTTCATTATTGATTTGTGGAGGACTGTAAAAAGTGACATGAGGCAACACTCCTGTACCCATTCTTATGGAACAGATATAGGGACTCCTGGCCAGGGTTCAAACCTCTGTGTGGGTAGGAAAAGGCCTGGAAAAATCCTGTAGCCACTTTTGCTGCAGATATTATAATATGCCTGCGTGCTGGTGAACATAACTTGGAAGCTCTTGTCTTTGTCAGATTGTACAGCACGATTTTTCCACAGTTGATAACCTGATGGTGTCTGAGCCACGGGGGCATGGAGGAGAAGGAATCCAGGGCATTGAGGGGTAACCCTGGTGATGACGTATTCTTGTAGCTGCTAGTCACAGGACATAGCAGGTCGGCATCAACACTGCTGCTGATCTTGTTAGCTGTGCCAGCATGTAGGGAAGGTATTTTGATGTGCTAGCAGGCTACCTTCTTCCTCCAGATGTGCATGTGAAAAAAGGCCATTTTCTGTAAACACCATGCAATTTTTAACATATTTAAAGTTCCAGTTTTTCTGTGTTTGAAAGCTAAGTGCAAATAATTTTCAAATTCTCAGCAACTCACTCTGGACTTAATTGCTAACTTCTATTAGATTGACTAAAATGTCTGTCCCAGAGCATTTTGCTGGCTAAAATTATTCCATAAAAAATGGAAACTTCTTTCATAAACTGCCAGTTTGACAGAAGATGGTGGATTTCATACAAATAAGTAGTTTCCCACCAAAAATTTTGAACAGCTCTAAAATATTGTCAAATGCTTTCCCCAAATTGGAAGGCACATATGAAAAAAATGAAATGAAGGCTGAGAACGTAACTCAGTTAAATAACACATGCCAGGAATTTAGCCTCCTTTTCTGTTTTTAATTTGTCCCCTAGGGGATGAAGGTTTTCTTGATTGTACACATTATTGGATATTATTTTTCATCTAGTTGTAGTAAATATTTCTCAGTTAGTGACAGTTTCATGTCTGGTTAACTTTTTGTAGGGTACACAGATTAAACAGTAATGTTTTTGATCTTTGATGAGATTAATGACATTTAGAATGAGGCTGTGCAATGAAAATTAACCCTCCTGAAATATTTTTGTGCGTTCACTTAATGTGTGCTCTTTATACCAGTTTTCCTGCCAGAAAAGTCATTTGTTGGCATACTCACTATAAACTCAGCAAGAGGGTAGACACGTGAGAGGCAGATTCATTTTTCCCTTTGCACAAATATTTGCAAAATTAGGGTGTTGGGATTTTATTTTTTTTTTTGACACTTTTGCCCATCTCTCTAGCATTGGCACCCTAGATTTAACCAAGAAAGCCCACATTTCTGAGCCAGACAGCTGGGAAAAACATGGAAGTAAGAGCAATCCATATATTGCTGGAAAAATCACATCATTAAATGCCAAGAGGGTCTGACTTACAGGACTGAGAAAGAGGCAAATGCCAGTAATTGGCCCTGACACAAACTTATTTATAGTAAGCCTAAGTAGGGTGAAGTCTAGTCCGCTGGGTTCACCTCTCAGGATCAGGCCCTGGGTCTCCTGGGATTTAATTTCTCAGAGAACTACAGGGATGGCAGATGGGAAAGACTTGTTAGGTCATCCTGTCCACATGCCCCTGCAGGAGCAGAATGAGATTGTCTCCTTGCTTCGTTCTCAAGTGCCTCGTCTAGATTTAAACAACTCCAGCAATAAGACTGTTATTGCAAGAAAATTCCACTGCCTACATGTACTTTTGCAAAACTGCTTTTTTAAAGCTCTTGACGTCTGTTTGTTAATTTTGTCTGAATTGCATCACAAAGGAGATAAGTGCAAGTATCAAGTGTGACCTTGGGCAGCTCAATCTATCTGATGACTTAAAAACAGACTTAGAGCACTTATCATAATGAAATGGGTTTTGTGTGGTCTTGCTACAGGGCAGAGTTAATATTTTTGGCTATCCTAACTTTGCATTTCTTTACATTAATGTGTTTGGACTTCTTTAATTTTAAATGTAAAGTGAATTTCCAGTATTTGTAATGCTTTATTTTGGCACCTATACCCTGTAACTTGCTTACCTGAATATTGCTGATGTTTTCAACCTTGACTTCGTCTGGGTATGTTATTTTTAATCTGTGGTTTTATCTCCTGTTTCCAGACTATCTCTGACATGAACTACTTTTATTAGCTATGTGGTTATATTATGCATGCTTGGCCCTTGCTTGGGTAGGAGGGGTTGCACAGATGTCCGTGTAAAATCAAGGACAGGCATATGAAAGACCTACTGTAGCAACTGGAATTATTCATTTTCTTTATTTTCTAAAGTAGAAGGGTCATGGGAAAATACTAATTCAGCAAACACAAAATTCTTAATTTGAAAAAGCTTGGGTTTAAAATTATTTTACTGAGTCCAAGGTTAGGCTTCAGTGGAACCTGGCCAGGATTATGGGCCAGGAACTCTTGAACCTGCCGGTTTTCAAGCCCTGGGTGAAACATAGTGATTAACCCCAGGAGCAGGGGAACGTCGGTTCTGCCTGCGGCAATGCAATGCAGTTGGTATCAGTTCCTATTTTGCTGCTACTGGCTGTGGAACTGATAAACTGCCAGTTCTGTTTGGTGTTGTGCACCATGTTTGGAAAGCTTCCAGTTTCTAGGAAACTAAAAATTATACATATATTGATTTGGATCCAATTTGGACAGGAAATTTTTTTCCTCTCAACTTGTAAACTCTGCTTTCCTGCCAGTTATAGTTGCAGTTGTGTAATTTTTTCTGTGATACTCTGTCTAATTAATGCAAATGAAAAAACCTGTGCAACTTTAGTAACTTTGTTATAGTTTTTAATATAAATGAAAGTCATATCCCTGGAGATGAGCTGCTGCATTATCCAGGTGTTTATGAGCTGCTGTACCACATTCCCTTCCATGCTTGTGAAAAAGTACTGAGAAATTCTTTCTCGGTGTAATTTTCAAAAGAAAATTTTTAACCTCTAAATCAAGTCTTTCTTTCCCTGCAAGGCACTGAATTCTATGACAAATTCCACCCTCACTTACTGTAACCCTTACTATCTAGCAGATATTCATAGATTTAAAGGAGAATCTTCCATCTTCATAAGAAGGTATTTTTATCAGGAATAGTTAACATCTGAAAAGACTCAGCTACAATACGCATTGGATGGTCCATTCAGATACTAACCAGAGAAAGAGCTTAAATGATGGACTCATATTTAATGCCTAACTCTTGGGTGCCTGCAGTAAAGTGAAATGAATTTTGCTCTTTCTCCTCTTGGAGAAGCTGTGTCTGGGTTGTTTTTTAGAGTTGGCTTTTGTTCTACTAGAAAATGGTAGTCTACTGAAAGAGAAAACTTTTGTAGAAATCTATGCCTCCATGACCAGGGCAGGCACTGAGATCTCAGCATGGCTACTGGGACACTGCTCTCGCCTTTGCCAGGCTGGCTTTGGGACTGGTGCCCCATGCATGGTGGTGGTCTGGCAGATGTCGCCTCCTGAGCTGCTTTCCTCCAGAGCAGCGTGCTGGGCATGCATGGTGCGACGTGGCTGAAACCTTGGGAAGCATTGCTTAGGTGAATCCCCACTAATCCTTGTGAGCTGCCGTGTGAAGGGCAGTCAATTCTGCCTCGGAAAGGAAAGAGAAAGAGCTAAAACAGAAGCCCACATCTGTGGTTTGTGGAGAACAAAAGTGCCCAATTGTGCCCATTCTTTGCTGGCTGAGAACCAACCAAGGAAGGTCTGTTGTGGAGAGGTTAAAAGGAAGATATTTTGGGGAGTATGAACAGCAAGAGGAGCAGAAGATGGAACCAAGAAAGGCGCAGACTGTGAGGTAGTGTCTTGGAGCTGCTAACACTGGGGCCAGGGTGTTGGCCTGGGTTGTGGATAGAAAGCCAGAACAGCTTTGAGCAAGGAGGGCAAGAAGAGAGACGGAGCTTTCTTGGAGACAGAGGCCAGCAGAGAGCAGATCTGCTGGTTCACAGCAGGTGGGAACTGCTGTGGAGGATAAGTTATGGCAGATGGTTTTTTGTGAGTAAACATGAACACTAGCAAAGACCCTGGCTGTAACACTGACTTCTGGTCCCATAAGAATAGTCCTACAAAGCTCTACGGTTCGAGTAATGCTCAGGCCAGAAGGGCAGCAACTGCAATGCCAGCTCATCTGCACTTGCCACCTATGTCTACAACAGTAAATTTGCCACTGTCAGGGAATTTTCTACTACCTTGATCTCAATGGGAATGATCTAGGCACATCTGTACTGCTAAGCACTCCTTACATCCAAAACAAGGTGGCTGTATGCTGGTTGCCTGGTGGGAAAAGCGCAATGTTAACTCCTGGGTTTTGTGCTGGGGAATCATTTAGGAGAGTGCCAGCTGTCCCCAGCCAAAGTCATGGCATGTGCTGTGCCAACAGAAGCAGGATCAGCTCTACTTGGCTGAGTTCTTGTTGGTTTTATGAACATCTACAGAAGAGAGTCCCTTTCTAGTTATTTAGTTGTGGTAGAAAACCAGCATTAGTTGCTCTGAGTGTGTAATTAGGGATTATATTGATTTCTTTGCTGCAAATCTCACAAGGTGCAGCAAGGACCGAGCCAAAGAGAACCAGCTGCCTTTCCTGGCTCTGGAGGTTTTCCCATTCCTAATGAAACCCTGCTGGTGTGGGGCTGTGAGGGAAGACCCTCCTGCCCTGGGTCTGTGAACTTCTTCACAGAATAGATGTGTTTTCCTCTGGATTTGATTTCATGGCATGATGCCTTTTACATCATTTTCTGAGGATTGCTTAGGAGAGGGGCTGGTGAGCACCGGGTGGGAGCAGGGCAGAGCACAGCTCTGATGGGAACAGGGACTCACTGGGGAATTGCAGCAGTATGTGTTTGCTCTCAGCTCAGGCTGGGGTGGACTATGAGAGGCTCTCTAATGAATACCCAGTCACTCTCTGGCCAGAAGAAGAGGACCTCAAAGAAGAACAGAACAGCATTTCAATTAAATAGTAACTCACAATGCACCATGCTCTTCACCCAGCATAGTATTATTAGCAACTGCTTCTCCTGACAGGTAGCGTGGTTATTCAATGTGATTTTCCCCTTCTTCTCTGCAGGTTTTCCTAAGCATGGAGACCAGCTTACAAAACCTGGCCTTTCTTGTTATTTTTATCCAGGAGCAGCTGACAGTAAAAGTGACAAAAGAATTGATGGGGGAAGTGGTCCAGAGCATGAAAAATCCGGTCGTAAAAGCTAGAGTGTTTGCAATAAAATATCTATACATAACGGGAAGGGAGGGAGGGAGAAGCAGGGCTGGATACAAAGCAGAGCAATGAACTGTGAAAAGTGGCGTCTGGACCAGATGAAGAAAGTGTAAATCCAGCTGTCAGTGCAATAACATCCCTTGGCACCTCGGTCTTATTTCCCTCGGGGGAGTTCATGCCCACACCAGTGGCTAACGTGGGACAGTGGTTGGACCCAGAGGGATGATAAGGTGCCGTAGGGTGAAGAGATGTGCTTGGAGCTTCCCAGGGTTATGGGCAGAGACGGCAAAACCCTCTGCTGCTGGCTATGACTTGCTACAAAGGGCCTTCCCTTCCCTGGTGATGAAGAACAGGGGTTGCTGCAGGGATTTGGGTTTGGTAAGATGGTCTAGGCTGCAGTGTGACCCATGGGCTACCAGGGCAGGGTGGCAAGCTGCATTGCAGGGTCAGCAAAAGCAGGTCAGGAGGAAAAGGCTAAGTTAGTTAAATGCATGAAACAAGTGTATTGTTAAACTTCCCCTGGCTTTTGGGGGCTGCTCTGAGCCCTTTGCTGGGCGCAAGGCTCTGGAGAAAAAAATGGTTTTCTCCAGTTCTGTTTGTGGACAGGGAAGAGACCAAGAGCTGGGAGCAGAAGTAGACAGAGAAGATACCAGTGCAAAGGGAGGTGAAGTACTTTTTTATATACATCCCAGAACAAACCAAATGGCATTAGAGAGCAGCGGGCAACCTCCTGGTGAGGTTTCTTTTGGTGCAAGGAAGGAAATGCATGCTGAAAATAAAATTGAGTGCCAGGTCACCTGAGATGTCTCCCTAGGCTTGACCCCGTGCTTTCCTCTTCTATCTCAGAGATGGATGAGAACTCCAAAGCATGCCTAGGAAAGGAGGTGCTCTCATAGGGCATGGTGGTGCTGTCTTGAGGTATCAAAATGGGAGTGAAATCTTCCATAATCACACAGCAATGGACATCAGAGCTGACTCTGGGGACAAAGGATGGTGATTCCTGGTGTCAGACATTGGGTTTTCAGGGGTCCAAATACTTGTACCCCTGGCCTGTGCTAGAACAGAGGTGCATCCATCCAGTGGGGACAAGGGAGAGAAGACTGATGAACGACAGCAAGACCCTGTGATGTCTCCAGCTGTAAAAAGCCTGAAGAATTTAAAGCAAGGAAAGAAACTATTTTTTTTTTTCCTTTGGCAGCTCCTTCTGAACTGCAGGATGTTTAACTCCAAAATATGTCTCTGTTACACTCGAGCTCATGGAGCAGCCTTGGCTAGCTGCTGGATGGTGAGAGTGTGTGAGGGACAGGAGGAGTGTTTATGGTGTCTATGGTATTGCTGTCTGCATTTGAGCTCTGCAGGCTGGTGCATGTGGCCAGATGGGGTGGGATTCACTAGTCTGGAGGCAGAAGGAAAGCTGAAATACAGGGCAGTGTAGACCATGCTCTTGAGGTTGCTACTATGTTTGCTGCTATGCTTCATACAGTTGTGGTGCTTTGGGGCATCCTCCTGCAGGTATTACCCTGTAGTGCAGATGGGCCATCTCTGGTTCAGCCCTCCCTATGTACCTGGGCTGATGCCCAGCATCACCTCCGAGCAGACAAGACACCCAGAAGACCTTCCTGCGTGTCAGCCTCCAGGCCAAAATGAGCATGATGAGTGCTGGGCATGCATCAGGCTCTGGTCCACCTCTGGGCCTGGCCATCCCTGCGCAGCAGAGACACAGCTCTGCTCCCTGTGTCTGCTTTAGGGTGAGGTTGTCCATGTCCCGAACCCCACTGACTCACTCTGGGAAAGCCACTGGCTCAGGGGTGGACATTGCCATCGTAGGACCCACATTTAGTTAATTGAATAAACAAGTGGGAATGTGGTATTTTAATTCACTGTTTCTCATCTTCCAGTGCACTGCTCATCACGGGTCCCTTAATGTGCTCTATCCTCAGCTTTGCCAGAGCATCATCAGTCTTACCCAGGTCACAGCATCCCTGACAGATCCTGGCAAAAAATTGTGGAAACCCAGAGGACATCAGATAGGGAGAGAAGATATTGTCCAGAACCAGAGATTGTAATCTGCTGTTCGAGGACCTTGCTGGGACTCCATACAATGAGAGATGGAGCATGGATGAGCTACTCTCTGCATAAGTGCATGTGCATGTGTAAACATGGGGTTTTCTTGGTGGCAGCACAGAAAATATGTAGAACTAACACCATTTCCAAATCAAGGGCTGGGAAGCCTCTGCTTCTGGAACCAGTAGGAACTGGTTCATATTTAAACTGGTCCTGGTTGCAGCTTCTTTCTCACCAAGTGTGTAGATCAGGGTGGATACAATGAGGTTTATTAGGGACAAATACAACTCTACTGACTGAAGTGGGGATATTTTGGGGAAGTTTTACTGCAGTCCAGCCTTGTTTGCATGTTCCTTCCTAGGCAAGTGCTCACTCTGGTGTGAGACAGAAGACTGATGAAGCCAGACCTTTGGCTGTCCTCCGTAGGACAGACCCCTGAGAAGACCCCAATGAGACTAATTGATAGGCTGCAGCTAATAAACACAAGAAGGAAGTCTCACATGAAGCTTGCTGAGAGCAGCCCTGAGAGAAGGACTTGGGGGTACTGGTGAGCGAAAAGCTGGACATGAGCCAACAATGTGCACTCCCAGCCCAGAAAGCCAACCGTATCCTGGGCTGCACCAAAAGCAGCATGGCCAGCAGGGCGAGGGAGGGGATTCTGCCCCTCTGCTCTGCCCTGGGGAGACCCCACCTGCAGTGCTGCGTCCAGCTCTGGAGTCCTCAGCACAGAAAGAACATGGACCTGTTGGAGCAGGTCCAGAGGAGGTTCACAAAGATGATCAGGGGGCTGGAGCACCTCTGCTATGAAGACAGGCTGAGAGAGTTGGGGTTGTTCAGCCTGGAGAAGAGAAGACTGCGGGGAGACCTCATTGTGTCCTTCCAGTACTTAAAGGGGGACTATAGGAAAGATGGGGATGATCTCTTTAGCAAGGCCTGTTGTGACAGGACAAGGGGTAATGGTTTTAAACTAAAGAAGGGTACATTTAGACTGGATATAAGGAAGAAATTTTTTACAATGAGGGTGGTGAAACACTGGCACAGGTTGCCCAAAGTGGTGGTCAATGCCCCATCCCTGGAAACGTTCCAGGTCAGGTTGGACGGGGCTCTGAGCAGCCTGGTCTAGTTGAAGATGTCCCTGATCATGGCAGGGGAGTTGGACTAGATGACTTCTAAAGGTCCCTTCCAACCTAAACCATTCTGTGATTCTATGATTCTATGTAAAACTTCTAGCTAAGGCCCATTGACTGACTCTGATTTTAGCACCTGACAAAGACCAGGTGATCAGTTTTACCTTGGCACTCAGGTACATTTTATTATCGCAGGCAAAAATACAGCCCTGAGAGCTGCAGCTGCACATAATACCTTCTTCATAGCATCTTCTTCATGCTGCCCTGCCAATGCTTGGTGGAAGGCACAGCCTTTAGCAGCAACATGGTATTTTGGTCTCAGAGGACAATAAATCCCAAGCCTTTCATCCCAAATAGCTTGGTAGCTGATGTCAGTTCTGCAGGGGATCTGTGGCAATCAAACCAGCAGAGAAAGGACTGAGGTCACCTGTCCTCCATGGGCTGCCACCATCCCAGGCTGAGTCTGTGTCAACCAGCAGGAATCCCAAAACTTGCCAGACACATTATTACTACTTGGAGACAACATTTCTCCCCAGTTGCCTACAGATACTCAGTCGACTGGCATAAATCCTTCAGAGCCAGAGCAGATCTCCTCTCTACATACCATTTCCAGCCTCTGAGCTGCTGGCTGAGGATTGCTAACGATTACTTTTGTGAAATATGGTATCATAAGGGTTGTGAAGTGGGAAAGGCAAAGATCTTGAGTGTTACGTCAGTACCTGATACTGATCTGCAATACAAGCATTCGTCTTTGGAGCATCTGGGATCAGGTCATGTTAAGGATACTAGAAAAGTTTATTTAGGGACTTACAAGGAAAGAAACCGTACCATGTTATGAGATGGTGGCTAATCCTGTAGGACTAGATAGAGTGGTCCCATGGGAATTGGTGGGGGCTGCCAAGCAGCTGCCCACTCTGTGCTTAGTATGCACAATATTTTTCTGCTGCCAAGAGAGTGTTTCTGCCTTTGTTTTTGAGAAGGACTGGCTTGCCTTATTGTGGCTAGTTTAGCAGACATGTTGTGTATCTTTCTCCAGCCACTCAAAGTTCAGGGGCTTGTAGATCCCAAGAGGTGTGCATTGGTCATTGCTAAGTAAAGTCCATGCTGTACTGAAAACCTTCCAAACTAGCTGGTCTTGGGGCGCTTCTCCTAAGAAATCCTCCCCTCCTTGCTGAAGGAAGTTCTGAAGGAAGAGAAAAAGGCTCAAGAACAGGGGAGGAGAGAGGAAGAGGCATGGATTGGCACTGGAGAAAGGCCCCTTGGCTCACTCCTTGATTGGCCCCTGCATTTGGCTGGTGCTGAAGTGTCTGACTATCTCTGTCATGACATCTGCATGGCCCATGTGGGCACAGTACTGCACTGAGGGTCTTGTGAAGGTCCAAAGAGCAAAGGGACGTGAGAAAACTCTGTGCACCTCCAGCAGGTCTCAAGCACTTGGCTATGACCGTTTGCAATGCTAGGGGAGCTCTTAAGGGCATACTGGAAACTAATGTCTTTTTGGTCTGGAAAATACAGAGAGCGCCAGATCCTTGGGAGGGGTAAATCTCCAGAGCTTCATGGAAAACTAGGGACCTAAACTGATTTACAGCAGCTGAAAATCTGCCCTCCACATCCTATTAAATAAAGAATTATGTCCTTAATCCCCAACCTTTCCTTGGCACCCTGGTCAATAAATACTGCTAAACTCTATCAGTGCATCTCAATATGCTGCTTCTGACAGTGGAGAAGATGTTTGAAGAATGACTGCAAGAAACACAGATGCCTAGAGGAATGCACTTGGCCTTTGTTAATCAGCATTTTAGGGACATTCTGCAGCAGAAGTTGCAGCCAGATCACTGTGCTAAGTTGTCCCAGTGAAATCCACCACAACTTTGAATAAAGCCTTTGTGATCTCAGGCATAATGACCTCCATGACCTCCTGTGCCACAAGTTAATTACGTGCATCATGTAGAAGGAAAGCCCTTTCCTTCTGATGGTACCAAACCCTTTGCCTGATTGTCTCTTTGGATACTGGTTGGGTTCTAGCATGATCAGCAGTCAGAAACCATTCCTTTTTTGTCACGTCTGGCATGCTTTGCCCTAGCTGGTCCCTAATTTAAGGAGCTCCACCTCACAAAGCACATAGCATGCAGTACCTTGAGATCTGAATGTGGAGATGCGCCAGAGGAAATGCATAATCTTTTCTCATTTTTTTCTTTTTCAAAAGCCAAATGACAATAACATGCTTTTTGTGTTTTTCTCAGGTGATCTGTTTTTCCAAGGACCAAACACAATAGGAGTTTCAACAAGAAAAGCGGTGTTCTTGCCAGTAACTGCTCAAGTGGCCTCAAGTTGAACTCTTCCCTTTTAGCTTTCCTACCACTTTGGACTGAACAGCAGGCGCCTCTGACATATAACGAACTAATCAATGTTTTGCCATAAACCCACATCCAAAAGTGCTTCGTGTCTGTTTAAAGAATTGAGCTCCATGCTGTGTCCTCCTCAGGAAAGGACTGGGACAACCCTGAAGGCAACATGGGCTGTCGACTTTGGTCCACTCCTAATCATTAAGCCTTTTCCAAAGAGGGATGTTTCTTCTGCATGGGAGTTGTCAGGAAAAGCAGTGAGTGACAACCTTTCAAGGGGGCACAGAGTAGAAACATATGTTTTACACAGGAACAGGGCTGGACAATGTATGCAACTATTGCAATATGACAGGAGGTCAGGCAGAAGAAACCTTATCTGACCAAGACTCTGATGAACTGCAGATCTACAAGTTGGGGAGATCAGAGAAGCCATTGATGCATTTCAGAATATTTTTTTCCAAAAATCTGCAACCTTCATTCATGATAAAGACTGGCTTTGTCTGCCATCTGAAATCATTTAAGCTGAACAGGGCAAACTGAGAACTAGTATCCTAAGAATCAAGGAATTTATGTGGAGCATTGACAGGAGAATGATGCCTTAATCACTGAAGTTTTTAAGTCTTTACCAGTAATTTATGTTTATTTACAAAATCACAGAATCACAGAACGGTAGGGGTTGGAAGGGACCTCGAGAGATCATCTTGTCCAACCCCCCTGCGTGAGCAGCACCCCCAGAGCAGGGGCACAGGACCGCGTCCAGGCGGGGTCTGAATGTCTCCAGGGAAGGAGACTCCACAGCCTCTCTGGGCAGCCTGGGCCGCTGCTCTGGCACCCGCACAG
>VZTV01075884.1:0-15003 GCA_013400875.1 Anhinga rufa | reverse complement strand
AAAAAAAAAAAAATCACTTCTGCCAAAGTCTTTGCTAAACCAGAGATATAGGAAAGAAATAGAACAATATCCAAGGGCGTGTTCTCTTTAATGGTTGTGACAGATTAATCTTATTACACATCCATAGAGTAGCATTCGTTTGAGTTCAGATATGAAAATAAAGCGTACACAGACCTATTGTGTGACTATAGAGAATTTCAGTTGCATTGTCACACAAATAGTTGTTGCTTTCAGAGACAAAAAAAATAAAAATATTTACTACTGATGTTTTGTGATCTGAACGTATGTTGTGGTTTAACCTGGCAGGCAGCTAAACACCACACAGCCGCTTGCTCGCTCCCCACCCCATTGGGATGGGGGAGAGAATCAGCAAAAAGGTAAAACTAATGGGTTGAGATAAAGACTATTTAATAGGACAGAAAAGGAAGGAAAAATCATAATAATGATAAAAGAATATACAAAACGTGATGTACAGTGCAATTGCTCACCACCTGCTGACCAATGCCCAGCCAGTTCCTGAGCAGCGTCCCTGTGTCCCTGACCAACCTCCGCAGTTTTTTGTTCAGCATGACATCATATGGTACGGAAAATCCCTTTGGCCAGTTTGGGTCAGCTGTCCTGGCTGTGTCCACTCTCAGCTTCTTGTGCACCTCCAGTCTCCTTGGTGGCAGGGCACTATGAGAAGCTGAAAAGTCCTTGGCTAAGTGTAAGCAGTGCTCAGCAGCAACTAAAACATCAGTGTGTTATCAACATTATTTTCATCCTAAATCCAAAATGCAGCACTGTACCAGCTACTAGGAAGAAAATTAACTCTATCCCAGCTGAAACCAGGACAACATATTAGCTACCTATCTAGCATCATCTTTTCAGGGACTTTATGCTCTACTTGCTCTTAGAAATTACATCAGTGGATGTGTCCAGGTAAGAGTCTAAAGAAATCAGATGGGCATCCCTTCAAAAATTCTGCACTTCTGCAACAAGGAGAGAATTTCTGTCATCAAGTGCAAAGATTGATAGCTTAGTTTATCTGTGTTTGTGGAGTCTCTGAATTGCAAGTGCTGATTTGGAAGGATCTAAACTTCTTCACTCCTGGCTTTCCATGTCTTATCCACCACATAATACAATGTTTTTGTAACTTTTCTTAACAGACACTAAGAGCAGGAGTTAAGAAAAGGAACTTAGTATTTGTGTATGTTTTCATGAGTATTTTCTGGTTTGGGGGGTTTAGTTTTTTTAGAGGGGAGTATTCTAAAGATTTGTTCTGCAACACTTTCTACAATGTCTTTTTGTTTGTTTGAATTACTGTTCATCTGAAATACAAAAAATAGAATTAAACTTTGGTGAGTTGCTCAGTGCTTACAAATGGTTAACAGAACATTTCGGAAGCACAGTGTTTGACAGAGATGGATATTTCTGCTCATTTGCTGTCCTGAATTCAGTTATTAGTAGGAATGCTTTAAAATGTTTATTACTTGATGCTGACATCTGTGTGTTATTTTATGTCAAAGCATGCAGCTACTTTTCATCATCAGCCAAGTGTAAAGTTGAATTAAAGGAGTTTTTTGACATTGTCAAAAATAAGTAGGTGGAAACAGTCCAACAAACAAAAGCTTGCCATCTTCCCAATCACTGTTTGTATAACGCACCGCTCATCTGCCCAGAAGTCATATTACTGATGTCAGTAAGAAAACACATTCTAAGTAAAGGAAGATAAAAAAAAGTGAAGTGTATTAAAAGTTCTGTTATGCACTTGCCCTCCTGTGTATTGCTGTTGAAATATGTTTTGCCAGCATTGAATTTTCATGTCTAATCTTACCCCTTTGATGACAAATGATCTCTGCCACCCGTATAATCCCATAAATAGTTTAAGGAAATGATAGATTTAACAATGATGGTAGGCTATCCAACATTTTGAATAAGGCATTTGGAAAACTAATCAAACATAAATAAGAAACAGGCAACACTTATCTCAATGGTTTTAAAAATTGTTTTCTCAGTTTTTTTATTCTTTATCATGACTGCATCCCCCCTCCTTGGGGCTCTGAAATATAAAAGGTCCATATTGGAATAGAGATGATTGTTAACAGAATTCACTATCTCCAGTAAATCCCATGAGACATCAGGATGTCTCATATGATGATTTTCTCCTATTTTACTATTTTTATAACAAATTATATTTACTAGTGGTTATTTAAAAAAAAAATGCATTTTGGTAGGGATAAGGGAAAACTTGCCTGGTGGAAGTTAACAGATGTAACAGTGATGGGGTCTGTGTGTGTTCTGCTTCAAATTCATGAATCATTTAAGAAGTACTAAATCACCACTATTTCTAATTTATAACTTACTTGAGATTCTAGAATACTTCTAGATTTATTGTGAAAAATTTTGTACAGATACATGGCATCACATTTAAAATCACAAACTATAGAAATAAAGCCTATCAGATTTTTGCAATCAGAAATTTAGTTCTATTAAAATTTCAAATACTTAATAAACTTCAGATTTTATTATTTTGTGATGTACACTTTCAGTTTTCTCTCCTTGAACTGAACCTTAGCTTCATTTTAAATATGTGCATAGTTTTTAGGAGTCTAGTAAAAAAACTATGGGTGCCTTTTTTCTTTCTGTGCTGAAATGAAAAATTTCGAAGACTCACAGTCTACTTTTAAATTTCACTTTACAGGAAGTGTTTTCTAATTATTTTTGTATTTTGGAAAAGAGGAATTGAATTTATGAAGTATTTAGAGAAATATAAAAAAATGTCCTCAAACACCCCTTTTACAGACTTTATGGGGGCTTTGCAAGGACTTGGAGAACTGTAGCATCTCCTTTCATTAGAGGTCTGAGATACTCAGCTGCTGCAAATTAGTAGATTGTCCAAACATAGAGTACTCGGGGAGTACTTTGCAACTGAACTTTGTCACAAGGCAGTGTTGTGTTTTGGACTGAGAACACACAACTTTTTAACTGAGTATCACGTGACTTAAACACTTCAGTAATTTTTCCTTCTTCTGTCATATTTTGTGGAAAAAATTAATAAAGCTCATGCTTAGACCTCACCAGTAGTGTAATGTGGTTCTAAATGCACCTTCAGTTGCTGTTAAACTTTGTCTCCTACATTACCTCCAAAACAAAAGTATGGTGAAACATAAGAGCAGGAACTGATTTTGGAGAAAAAGAAGCTGTATGCATTGTAAAGGATGTCACGCTTCTCCTCCATCTTCCATTCTACATGTTCTTAATCGAAGTCTAAGAGTTCTTCACCCATATTTACTGTTTTATTTTCTCCTTTTCCTCCCAGTATAGCTGGAAAATTAATTTCTGGAGTAAAAACTGCAGGATTATTTGTGCCCAGTAAATATACTTAGAACCTGATTATTAGAAGCAGTAGGTAAAGGTGTGTTTATTTTGTTTTGTTTTGTTTTTTTTTTTTCTCTGTGTCGTGATGTAAATGGGAGGAAAAAAAGATTAAGTTGAGCTTCAGAAAAAATCTTCTCAGGATGAAGTAAAATCTTCCACATTTTGTCTAGACAGTCTTAAGCAGTCATGTCCTAGCTGTTAAGTCTGTATAAGTGGGTACATAAAGCTGGGCTGAAAGGGAAACTTCTATTTTTCTGTTACTGTGTCAGAGCACAGTGAGGCTAGCACCTCTGTGGGGACAGCTGAAGCTGAGCTGGCACATCAGCCTATGGTGGGGGTCAGGATCAGGCCCAATGACAGGATCTGGGGTTGGGAACAGCCCAGGGACAGCTGGGCAGGGCCACTGTGCCAGCCTGTGGGCCTGGCTCAGTGGGGCCTATGGCAGGCAGGCAGGGCTGTGGGGAGCTGGAGACCAGCACTACTGCAGTGCCACGGAGGCAGGGACTGACTCCATGCCATGAGGGTGCATTGCTGGTTCATGTTCATCTTGTCCACCAGTATCTCTAGGCCCTTTTCTACAAAGCCATTTTCTAGGCAATTGGCACCCATCCTGTTCTAGTGCATGGAGGTTACTCCTTTCCAAGTGCAAGACTTTGCATGATGTTTCTTTCCGCCCATTTCTTCAGCTTGTTGAGGTCCCTCTGAATGACAGCACACCCATGTGGGGTATCAGCCACTCTTCCCACTTTTGTATCACTTGTAAACTTGCTCAGGGTGTGCTCTGCCCCATCATCAAGGTCATTAATTAAATCTTCAACAGCAATGGACTCGTTGAACTCTAAGACAGGCAGCTGGTGAGTGGCCTCCAGCTGAATTTCATGCAGCTGATCACAATGCTTTGATCCTGACTGTTCAGCTCATTTCAGTCCATCTCACTGTCCACTTATCTAGACCTTGCTTCATCAGTTAGTCCATGAGGATGTTATGGGAAACAGTGTCTAAAGCATTACTAAAGCCTTCCTTTTGCTCCAGAAAAATGACAAGAGGGATGTTTTAAGGCATGCACAATTTAAACTGTCATGACAGTGTAAGCTCATTAGAAATTGATAGGACCTGTTCTTGAGCCAAGCATCTAAATTTTGTATGTCCTGTTACACATAATAAATATTACTGCTCAAGGTTTTGTTTATTTTGAGTGCTGTGCCACTCTGAATAGTTCCTTGGAAATTAAGATACAGCTTTTTAAAACACTACATATCTGACCTTTGGGAACCAGATATGGCAATTTCTTTTTAGAAGGACAAACCTTTCTTCTTGCTTTTTTGCAACTGTTATGTGGCTTTTTGCTAGCTGAATCAACCATACTGAACCCGTCTATTGCCTCAGGACTCCAGTGGTTTAGCCTGTCTGTTGACTTACATCTGCAACACCTCTATGCAACAGAAGGTGCATTTCGATGTTTGCCCACCTGTGGAGTTTCAAATAGTCCCTGAGTGCAGCAGTCTCATGATCCTGTGATACAGCCCAGTTACAGCAATCATAGCTTGCTACCAAAAAAATGTAATCTAATTTGGTTTTGCACAGAATAAAATCTTTTTTGTGTAAAGATTTTTCACTGTACATTTCAGGATGTTCTCATCTTTTAGAGTTGATGGGAAAAGAGAAGTTAAATTAATTAAGTTGCTAGCATTTTAACTTCCTAAAGAAACATGCACCACTGAGTGGATTTTCACGTTACACTCCCAGTAGGGACTTTACATCTTGTAAATGCTTCAGTTCAACAGATATGAAAAAGAGAACTCTATTCTTCTTTGCAGAACAAAACTGTTGCTCAGGTGTTTTAGAAGTTGGTTTGATCTCTTTATCCTGCACATAAAATGAAAGATTAAGGAGTACTTGCCATTCCCAGATGCAGCTGCTTCTCTGACCTGTCTTTGGGCGAGAACATCTTTGCATAGCAGTTTTTAAAAACTGGATTCTGGATGGGTTTTTTCCCTCTGCAAAGTTAGTATCCACCTCTTCTTTTCTGAAATGCATACCAATCTCTTCCCTAAAAGAAAAAGAAAAAAATCTTAATAAGGCTCACAGGTATCATCTTGTGGTGTAAATTGGGGTTGGTTTGTTTGTTTGTTTGTTTTCTGTTTTAAATGTTGATACATTTGTACATGGGTGCTCCACTTTCCTGCTCTTCAGATAGTTCCACAGACTAGTGTAATACTCATAAGATCATCTATAGCAGATCATGGAATAGATCTGAGGCTTGTCCCAAAAGTCTTTATTACTTCAACTTCAAATGGCTAGTGATATATCCTGTGCTGTCCTAATCTGAGTAAAGCCACAGTGTATGAGATGACACATATAAAGTAAAAATAGAAAGGGGGGCTGAGGGGAGGAAATATGCATTAGAAATAGTCTAGAATCTCTTAGACATTTTTATTCATTGTAAATGAATGAAGAAGCAAGAAGTAAATTGTTTAAAATCATTTTCAGGTCACCTTTAACAGTAACAGTAATATCATTACAATATATGAGCTGAAACATAAGAGAGAAAGATCTGTTCATTTAAAAAGCTAAAATAGAGCAATTAGCTGGAAAGGATGTGTCATGCTGTACAATAAAAGTTAAATTACAATAAAATACTTGCTTGCAAAAATGCTCACCATGTGCCAAAGCCCACACATCAAACCATACTTTCTCCAATCTGCAACACAGTAGTTCCCCCACCTGCCTGACTGTAAGAATGCGAGGGACAATAAAGGGCCTGATCCTCTACTGTGCTATGACAGCTTGATACTTATTAGAAGTCATTGACTTTGCTAGAGTTGCTTTGTAAAACTGGACTAATGGAGTATGAGGATTTATAACTTCAAATAAATCTCTAGTCACTTAATGATTCAGATAAGCTCTGGATGCTGCTGCCCATCTTTGGTTGATGGTCATGCCAGTAGCTCTACATCACCATTGAAAATGGTAGTGGGACTTTGTCTACTCCTAGCTTGGTCACAATTTTCTTTTCATCTTTCCTATATTGTAATCTGTCCCATGCATGTCTCCAACAGCCCATCTGGTTCTTTTCCTGGTGAGGTCTCTCAGAAACTCTCTTATTTAACCAAAGACATGGAGATCTATGTATGGTCTACTTTAGTTTATGTTCTTTTTACGTTCCTGCAATTTTATCTTGTACTTTAACTCCTATTCAGTCCCCCCAAAAAGAGTACTGTGTTCCCTATATTATAGATGTCACTGTATCAGGGCAGGAGACATCACACAGCTCTTGGGTCAGTTCCTGCTTCTTGATCTGTTGACATCTGAACTGATCTCCACCTTGAAATTCTATCCACAGTAACATTGATGGACATGCAAATACTGGCTGGGGAAGGCTAGGAGATACCAAACAACTCTTTACTTATTTATTTTTATTTATTTTCTTAAGCGATATACTCAAAATATACTCAAAAAGAAGAAAAAAGCCCACAGAAATACCCAACCGCATTAACTCAAACTTCCCTGCAGTTCACATTCTTGTTCTATTTTTACTAGAATTTGTACTTAGTCAGCAAATACGTTAAGCTAATTTTTTAATAGACACATGTACTGCAATATATAGATATATATTGGAAAATCAAAAGGATGTAGTAAGAAGTTTCATTTTGTAGAAGCTATAAGGAATTATCACTCACTTTGCAAAGGATGGCTTCCCAGAATGAATTTCATTGAAAAAGCAAATTGCAAGGTGCTTTTTTTCTGTGTTATGTGTATTAAAAGAAACAATGATTTGATACAGGCATCAAAACTTGATTTCAGAATGAGAGTTTCAGGCATTTAGAAAGCTGCATCACTTCATATGGTGAATATCATGAACCAGCCTGAGCCTGAAGAGATTAATTGGGGGGGCGGAAACCCAACACACATCTGTGTTTCAAGGGTCAAGAAGTCATGAAGATAAAAGACAAGACAGATTATTCTGAAATGTCTTAAAAGAAAAAAAAAGAAACTCTCAAACATCTGAATGACAGTAATAGCAATATATGGAAATATACGGACCTTTTGTCTTATGGAAACTAAAAAATGGACTTTTTATGCTTCATTCACTGTTCATATGATGTACTCCTTTAAATTTAATTTTAATTTAATCTTCAAGTTTTAAGACAATCATGTCAGTGCCTATGGAATTTCTCTTTCTGTTGAAGCAATTGCTAGGGAAGAGAGAGAGGCTTTCACAGGCTGCAGAAGACAACCTCCTCAGAGATCTCTGGAAACCTACGGACTGAGAAATTTCTCAGATTGAGAAAAGCAACTGCTGAGAGTTAGGGAGCCAGTTTTCACAAACAAGGAAAATAACCTTTCTAGGGACAAGAGAGGACTGTGTAGCATTTGCTGCAACTTGAAATCATTGATTCATCTGACATCAAGCTAGGAAGCAAGGACCTATGGGCAAGGACACAATGAGCAAAACCAGGGACAGATATCCTCCATGTAGTTTTATTATGTCTGAACAAGTCACTTGAGATTTCTTGATTTAGAAAATTTATTCTTATTTCACATTAGCCTTTAAATAAAACTTTGTTCTTTTGAATTTAAAAGCTTTTTTTGGCTGTCTTTACAGATGTTATTGTAGTGGTCTTTTAAGTGATGGGGGGGTGGAATTATAGATAGATCTTCAAAGCTTTAGCTGATTTGGTTCCTGTCATGAAGAATAATTATTAATTCTCTGTATTCTGTGTGGGCATATCAAGTCTACAAAAATTGTGTGTGCTTACAATGTGTAGTGGGTACAATTCTGTGCTCTTTCCCAAATAAAAAAATTAACCCCTCTGAGCTGTCTGCAGCGGTCAGGCTTTGATGAGATTTGGGGCAACATAAACAGCTAGACATTTGACTTTGGCTCTATAACCAGTCCAGCTTAAAGTTAGAGAGCATTCAGGAGGTTTCTCTGTGACTGAAATACTGAAAATATTGCTAATTGTAAAATATTGCCATGTAGTTCTATTATGATATCTCAGTGACAATATTATTTTAAAAATAATCAATTTAGGTTTTAGACAGTAAGGAAGAATGAGTGAGAGCAGTTGATATGACCACAGCTCTTACCTCAGCAGAACAGCCAAGGGTTTTACCAGCTCTTGTTGGTGACAGGGCTGCTGGCAGCTCATATAAGGATGAGGGTGGCAGGGCAAGTAGTTGCATATTGCCTGTGGCTGGGAAGGACTTTGAAGATGCATGAATTCTTCTTATTTTGTAAGTAGGTTAGACCACAGAACCCTTTTAGAGAGGGAGTTATCAACAATATTATCTGCACTTCTCTGGGTATGAGTCCTCGGAGCATGGCAGTACAGGAAGAAGAGGAAATGAAATCTCTGAATATTCTTTTAGTGTCTTGCAAACAATCCAGTTACTGGGGTTGGAAACTTTATTTCCTATCTGAAAGTTGTAGGAGAGCTGTAGTGGAAGAAATTTAATTCATCATCCCTCCATATTCCATGAGCAGCATTTAGCAGTGATTTCACTTTATCTTACGATGTACTTTTCTCCCTTGTCAATTTCTTAATATTGCACAGCTTATTCTACAGCTTGCCTGGCTCCTGTGATTCCCATGTAATACATTAATCTAGCGTTTTATGATGGAATGGGGAAAATGCACTATTTAACTATTTACCATTTGTGTGGATTTCTTTTTTTATTTTTTTATCTTATGTTGGAAGATGATACATTGTTAAGTTCACAAAAATAATTTTGAAGGTGGCCACAGAAGATGACATTTGAGTTTTTATTTCCATTCTTACAACAGACAAGTTCATGCCTTTCTGCACACTGTGGTGAAGAGCAGACACATTCTTTTTGGTGTCTTGGGCAACCTATTTTCTGTTACCCACATGTGGAGAGCACCAAGCCTTTCCTCCCCAAAACTTTTGTAGTGTGCCTCAAATGCTCTTATGCAGAAGGCACAGGTGTGTCTGCATCCACAGTATTCTTTCAACTTGTAGTTGCTTCATAGCACAACTGGCACTGAAGCTCTGGGACGGTGGGAATGAAAAACCTTTCTGGAACAGTTTAAAGAAAAAAATAAAAATCAAAACCCACCAAAAATTAGAGGGAGGGCTTTGATCAGCTTTAGCATCTGTAGGCAGCACTGTCTAAATTCAGCAGCACTGTGGTTTACAGCCACAGAAGATGGACAGTCCTGTCTGGACATGTTCCCCTCCTGAATTCAGCTGTTTTTTCTGGAAGGAAATGCAACAAAAGATCTGGTTTTGCTGCTCTTACTTCAGCTGATCACAGAATCACAGAATGGTAGAGGTTGGAAGGGACATGCAGAAATCGTCTTGTCCAACCCCCCTGCGTGAGCAGGCACACCTAGAGCAGGGGGCACAGGACCATGTCCAAGTGAGTTTTGAATGTCTCCAGGGAAGGAGACTCCACAACCTCTCTGGGCAGCCTGTGCCACTGCTCTGGCACCCTGACAGGAAACAAGTTTTTTCTTATGTTTAAGTGGAACATCCTGTGTTCCAACTTGTGCCTGTTGCCTCTTGTCCTGTTGTTGGACACCACTGAAAAAAGTCCAGCCCCATCCTCTTGACACCCACCCTTCAGATACTTATAAGTATTGATGAGATTCCCCCTCAGTCTTCTCTTCTCCAGGCTGAACAAACCCAGGTCTCTCAGCCTTTCCTCATCAGGGAGATGCTCCAGTCNGCCTGGGGTTGTTCTTCCCCAGGTGCAGGACCTTGCACTTGCTTTTGTTGAATTTGATGAGATTCCCCTTGTCCCAGCTCTCCAGCCTGTCCAGGTCTCGCTGGATGGCAGCACATCTTTCTAGTGTATCTGCCACTCCTCGCAGCTTGGTATCGTCAGCAAACTCGCTGAGGTTACACTTTGTCCCTTCATCCATCCTTCATTGATTAATATGTTGAACAGGGCTGATATAAATTTAACTGTGTGGTTAGGCGTACTCATTTGCAAAGAGAAACAAAAGCTAATGTGAGTGGTTAAGTTGGACATTATAAAATGAACAGGCAGTCCCTGGCATGTTTGAAATCAAATATTTTTTTTAGGGTGCTTATACATGCAGCTAGCAGTTTAATGTAAGATGTTCACACTGGAGAGCTGTGAAGCAACTTTTTCAATCAAAGGATGTTTTTATTTTCTCTCTTGAGAGGGTTTTAGGGTTGTGGGTATTTTGTTTGCTGTTTTTTCCTGTGATTTTGAGAGTGTTTCTGTCCTGTAATTACTGGATCTAGCCACAGGATATTTGAAAATAAGCAAATAAATCCTGAACTCTGCAAGCAACAGAGGATTTTTTGAAACCAGCTCAAATTTGCCAGTTCTTCAGCTCCTTTGCCCATTTAGTCAATAGATTAAGGAAGATTAGTATCTTCTGACTGTTTCACTAATAATTGAGCCAATTCAATTACTTCTGCAGACTTTGTCATACTCTCTTGTTTAGTAATAGGAAGTTAAATCTACTAAACAACCATTCTCATGAGATGTATGAGAATGTACACTAGGCAGATACATTTTCTGGATTTACTTTTTGATTCATAGTTATTTTTACCACGGGTGTTTTTATGTACTTCCTTGTGCAAACATTTGAAAGAAAATGCTCTTAAAGCTCTTAAAGAATTAACAGTCATAAGTTAAACTCAGAATCACTAGTGAGAGTGTATTCAAGACTGAATACCTTAGGAGTAGAGCAGCTACATCAACAGCTTTGGTTTTGATGCTACCTGAGAATCTGACCTCATAGGTATCTAGATGGTGACAGTGAAAATCATAAAAGATGATCTGCATGCCCTCATGAAGTGAGGCATACTGACTGTTGTGCTAATTCCTCATGCAGACAGCTTACTGAATTAAACCTGTGTTCTTTAGTTCCACTAGTGCTGAAATGTGATTTATAGAGCAAAGTCCCGTTGTGCTTGTTAGAATAGAGAATAAGGAAGAAAATAGAAGATTTTTTTCTCAGTTTGGCCATTCATTTACCACCAATGCATTGACCCTGGGTCAAGCTCTTTTACAGTTCCTTGTGGTTAGTTTCTGTATATGGAAACCTCAGTTACAGTTATTCATGTAAATGTTTTGTCTGGTACTTAAGAAATTCCCAGAGAAGTATGTATAATAGCGTCAGTAGTTCATAAAAAAGAACAAACAAAAAAACCTGTCACCTTAATTTTAATTAGTAAAAACACAGAACTTTTTACCTTGGTAATTTCCATGTGGGAAATTTGGCCAGTGAATGCACCTCAGCAGGCACCTGAGCCATCTGTTAGACAAACATAACCAGATCCATGCTTTGTTCTGGGTCCTTGCTCCATTAGCTGCTGCTCCTGCCAGCTAAGTGAGGGCCTGAGCTGGGGCAATACAAGAAGATTCAGTGCCAGCTGGCATGCTTTAGGAAGAGAGGCTAGGCTAGGAGTTTGGGGGATGGGAAGCACAGTTTATTCTATCTTTTATAACTTATATCAGAACCAGACTAGAAAGGTCAGGTCTCCAGCTGAGAAAATGCAATCAACTCCTTCATAATATCTGTCTGCAGTGAAGAGACTCTAGAAAAAAGAGTGGTTTGAGTGTGCTGCTCTGCTATTCCTAGTCATTAGTTGGGTTTTTCTTGTTTTATGTGTTTGTAAATTGGCTTAGGGCAATGAAGGTAACTTTTTCTTTGGCAGAGGCACCATGCAACAAAGCTATCATTATAAATAATGATAGGCATGTATCATCAAAGTCTTGTGATACACTTCAGATTGCCAACTGCAACAATAACTACTTTAATTATTAAAAGGTCATCTTTCCTTTTGTTTTATTTTGCAACTACCTAGAAAAAGCAGACTGTATAATCTCAGGTATTTCTCTGCAAGTTCCATTATTGCATTGACCGTTGGCCTCAGTGTGAGTGAATGAGATACCTCAAAAGAATTGAATTTCTTGCTGCATTGCAGAAGCTATGTATACTTTAATTACCATTTGCTAGAGACAAACACCTTTTCTTGGCTGCTCAGCCAAATAAGTGAGTTGATCTGTATATTATTGCATGTAGTCTTTTAACAAGGTGAGTGCTATCTATCTCTTGTTTTCTTCTTTGCCTTAAGAAAAGTAAAGAAAAAAAAGTAGTTACATAGCCTAATTCTGGCTAAATAAACATACTTAATTTTTAATGCATAAATTATGCTAGCAGCTAGTGGTTCTAAACAGGAATTAAGACTACTTGCTGCATATTAGCCAATATTCAAACAGCAAAATAGTACCCCAGAAGTCACACAGGAAGCCTGTTATCTTCCTCTCCCTCCCAAACAGGAGAAAATCAGCAGCTTAACTCATCTCGATGCAGGACTACATACTAGTTGTCGAACCCAGCAGTTCCTATTCTGCTTTCAATATCACACTAAATATTCTTGTTTCAAGGTGCAGGACAGGGACCCTAGTGGTTCTCTCCTTTTTTCACAACTTTTTGTCTCAGCTGAGCAGTCTATAGGCAGTTTCCAGAGTTACCTATTGGTGTCTGTCATCTGATAATGCCAGTTATTTTGTTGTGATACTGCAATTTCTGTCCCTAGGTAGTGAAAGGTAAGCTTTCGCGAAATACTGACTGGAGTGCTAAAAGGAATTCAGCACCACGATAGAGTTAATTCATCATTATCTCTCTTCATTTGTTCACCCACTTGACTGAACAGTGCAGTATTAGACATGTTCTCTCTTGATTCTAGCAATTATGCTGTTCCCATTACCTTCCTCCATTATGAGTTATTGAAGATGTAAGTACAGCTATGAGAAAAAAATTCTTGAAAGATATTTTTAATGGTAAAAAACTCTGACAAGCAAGAAGAGAGATTTTTGGGTCACTTTGATCACTGGTCTACTAACATTTGCATTGGTAAACTGCTATTTTGAACATCTGAGTACTCTGTGTACCTGCTGAATCTGCTTGCTGATCTTTCAGGGGTGTTCTTTGAGGTAGCAATGAGAAATATGAGACTGTTCACCCACCTCAGGAATCATGGTGCTTTATAACATATCTCTGAGAAATGCAAAGTGAAAAAATAACCTCTTTTAAGGATTAGAGAGAGTTTTAAAGCTTATGTTTCTAAGAAAAAGTGATTTTATTTTTTTTCCACAGAAGAAATTAGTAGTAGCAGGGAGACCTCAAAAGAGTCAGAGATCTAATATGAAAACACATGCAACATTCTCAAGTGACTTACCCATATCTGAGAAACCTTATAAATGCCAAGTAGAGACTAGTGGCTAGAATTTTCTGTTAACTCATAAAATAATCTTTTGTTTTGAGCAGGTAAAAAGTTAAACAAAGGGTACATGGAGATACACTTCAAAGCTACATCTGTTATTTTAACAAAAAGTGAAGATCCAGATATAAACATTCTTATTACAGCAACATTCATGGTAATCAGGAGTACTTGTAGATGTATTGTGTAGATGCACTCAGTATCCTGTAGATGAAAGACCACACAGAAGTAAAATGCAGTAAAAGTGTCCTCAGAATTAAGGCCAAGAACTGGCAATCAGCTCTTAAACTGATAGGACCATTTATTTATCAAAAGAAGTACACCTGTTTTTAAATGAAAGGAGGTACTGGAGAATATTGTTCAAGTCTAGGAGACTTTGCACTAACTGGCTTACAGAATTAACCCAAAGCATGCAAAAATTCTCCCTCATCTCTTGTGGCTTAGCGCTGATTGTCTGTTGTTAATGTTTTGGGATGCTATGTAGCTATTCTGTGTATCTCTAAAACTGAGAGGTTCAACATTCAGATATTCAGCTTTGAAATACTTAAGCTAGGAGAGAAGATGGCTAAAAAGTGTAGAAAGTAGAACCTATATTGCAAAATAAGCAAAGACTAGTGAGACTGTGCTTCTGTACTGAAATAAGAAAGGTCAGAAGTAACTTGACCTTATCTTTTGAATAAACCATAGGGAGAGAATGCTCCTTAAATACTCATGGAAATATTATGAACTACTGAGCAACAGCTGGTCCAGTTTCAAAAGAAGACTGTTGCAGAAACATAATCTGTTCTAACCTTATAATTCCTCTGAATTTTGAAGAAAACATTATTAGATGATGTATCTTGTTGTTCCCTTGGGATAACAGGTATCCGTGGTATGTTTTGTAAATTTTTTTGGCTCTTTTTAAATGCAAAGTATTGTTAATATGTTGTATCTCTAAGAAACAGAGTGTTAGACCCTGTCAAAATAATCAGGGAAGCTTATAAGGAGAGGGTTACATGCTGGCCACTAGATGGTGTGTTTATTTAATTTCATTAAAAATAGTAATTTGAGGTGTATCATTGTGCTGATTTTGTCTGGGACAGAGTTATTTTTCTTCACTGTAGCTGGTATAGCGCTGATGGCACACTGATGCTTTAGTTGTTAAGTAGCGGCTCAGTGTTGCTAAGTAGCACCTATACTAGCTAGGGACTTCTCCAGCTTCCCATGCCATGCTACAGCCACAAAAAGCTGGGAGGGGAGCGGCCACAGCTGAGACAGCTGATCCAAACTGGCCAATGGGATATTCCATATCATATGATGTCATGACCAGTGTATTAACTGGGGGAGTTGGTGCAGGGTGGTTGCGGCTCAGGGACTGGTGTCATTGGACTGGTAGGTAGTGAGTGGCACCTGTTGCTTGTTTTGGTTGTTT
>VZTV01075881.1:0-16639 GCA_013400875.1 Anhinga rufa | reverse complement strand
TATCCCCAGTCTTCCTTTTACTAATGATATTTTTGAAGAAGGCCGCCTTGTTATCCTTGACATGCTTTGCCAGATTTAGTTCCAAGTGGGCCTTGGCCTTCCTTGTTGCATCTTTGCATACCCTGACAGCATTCCTATATTCCTCCCAAGTGGCCAGTCCCTTTTTCCACATACTGTGAACCTCCCTCTTCCATTTGAGTTTCACTTGAGTTTCATTTGAGCCAGGTCTCCTGGCTCCTCTGCCTGACTCCTTAATAGTAATGTACATTTTAAAATTGTCCATAATTTAGTTCTTGAGAAAGCAGTTACATACTGCTATGGACCAGAGAATATTGGCAGATGCAAAAAAAGGAAGTTATTTTATATTATTTCGTTGAATATATTACTGTAAAAGTGTAGTATAGCTTTTTACTAGTTTTTAGTTTCATATACAGCTTGTAATGTTCATATGTCATTCTTAAAAGGATATTTTCAGATACATTGCACCATATTGTCAATACAGTAAAGGGGTTACTGGCTATTCTTCTTGGAACTCATAGAGAACAAAATACCTGCCTGAATTCCCAAATCATCTTTCATGAATCAGATAGATAAAACACAAATACAGAAAGGTAAAATTTGTCCCATTCACCAATATGAAGTTATGTCAGGTATGAATTGGGCCACCCCTCTACCTGCAACACAGATTTATTGGTCACACTTTGATGGTTCTTTTAGATAAGGCTTTCCCACAGTATTAGCCAGCAAGCTGATTAGTATGGCAGCTGTGCACTTGCCAAAAAGGTTGATGTGGAAATCCGGTTCCCAAACTGAAATAGACAAATTAAATGATTCTTTGTTCAATGATATGTGAATGTCTTTGATTCCCATAGAAGTTTTTCTTTAGTCTTTTAACTACTCATCTAGCCTAAAAGAATCTGATATTTTTACATTAAGTGTTTCCAATGTTTCTTTGATACAGGCTGTAATACAATATAACTCTGATTAATGAATTTTCATAATACAAATAGAAAGAAAATTATATTAAAAAGTTAAGATAATGGTATGAGCCGATAAAAGGCAATGAACTAAAAAGAAAACAAATAAGAAAGGCAGCTTAACTTCTCACCAACAGAACAGCCTCTCCTAGATTTCTCCTGGGTGTTTTGCTGCTGTTCTTTTTAACAAGATTCTTTCTATAGTGTATTCCTGATTAAATGATACATATTGCACTTGAATGCTAAAAAGAAATCTTAGCCAACAAAATATAAACAACAAAACAAAGTCACAATCTGTATCAGAAATTAATTTTCCAGTTGCTCCACTTGAACATATGTCTTACAGTTTATTGACAAAATATGTTTCCCAGTTATCCTAGTTTCCCAACTTCCCACATTTGTAAAAGATCTTCCTGAAATGTAATGTTTTCTTGATCAAATCACCAAAGGATATTAAATATCAATTTACCTCCATCTGAAACCTTTCTTTTGTTAGGTTTTAATATTCTATGATGTATTAAAAACTGTATTGCTAGAATGGGTGTGAGAGATAATGCTGGAATGCTCTTTTCAGGCACACACTAAAAGTGCTCTAAGAAAACTCTCTTCTTTAACCTGCATACATATATAATAACTTTTTTTTGTTTTATTAGATAGTTCAGAAAAAGCAAAACCAGAAAAAAATACATGTGATTTTCAGTGAGGAAAAGAACAGCAAGAGAGAATGTTGCATTCCTGTGCTATTACAGGATGAATTATTGTCAAGTGCTCTCTGTAAGATCTTGTAGGAGTGGCAAGAGAGATCATGTAAAAAGTTCTTATGGTTCATAGTCTCCTTAAATTTCCTGAAAGCAGGCAACAAATTTTTGAGGGTCAAATATGAAGGGGTTTTTTCACTTAAGTGGGGACACTGAAATGCATAAAATAAAGCATATATATGCAAGTTCATTAGTGACTTTCCTTTAGTAACAGGATGTATAAATTTGTATAACTTATAAGTTTAATGTTAAAAGCATCATTGCTCAAAGAAGAAACCACCTTTGAGCTTCAGGAATCCAAATGTTACACCACCAATAAAATGGAACAGGAACAGTAAGAATAATTTTCAAAACAATGTTTTTTGCAATAGCTGTCTTCAGAAAAAAATTAGTAGTAGTCACAAAAGATTGCCAAAGATCAAAGAGGATCAGAGAGGAAAATCAATGTTTATTATTTTAGTCTTTCAGACTCTTTCTTTCTGTCTTCCATCTCCTGCTTTTCTTTTCAATTTTTATGTTGTGTAAATTATTGCTGCATGTGTCTTTATCATTTTTGACTTTCAGTAATCCAAAGGATTGAACCAGATAGTTAGAATTAAAATAAAACACTTGTTACCTATGACCTGAAAATCAGCAACAGGAGAAATTACACATATATGTGTAATCTAACACAACTTTTATATTGCATCGTAATAACACTGTGCTCTTCCACTTCATTACCTAGTACCAGCAAGAGTAGCTCCATGTAATTCCTACTGTTGACTGTTTGATCTGGAGTAAGAGTCAATTTTTCCATGTCCAGTTTGAGTATTTTTCATGTCTCCATTTTATGGTTCTTTCTGCAAGGTCTGTAATAGGAGTTACAGAAACCCAGATGGATGGGTTTGGCATGCTACATGACATTGGAGAGATGGGGTGGTCACAGACATGACTGATTGTGTCAGATGGAGCAGGAAGAAATCAGGAAATATCTTGAATGGCTTGAAACTAAAAGTTTCCTGAAGGGTGAGTGAATCTCTAACAGTGTCGTTCCTTTTTTTTTCTGTCTCTCTGGATCTAGACATGCTTGTAGGTTCCTTAATATTTCATAGAAGGGCAAACAAATCCTGTTTTTAGGAAAGGTGAAGCACAGCCATTTTTTTTATTTATTATATTACATATCTCCAACATTTTGCAGAAAAGACTGGAAGATTTTAAATATATTAAGCTAAAAAGCATTTAGCAGTGATACAAGATTTTAAAATAATAATTTAAAAAAATGAAAAGGAAAAAGAAAACCTGAGAAACTCTCAGCAGAACTCACTGGACCAGACCATGGAATGACTCACAAGTTTTTTTTAGCCCAGATATTTTGTCTCCATTTTCTGCAGCTGCTGCTAAAATAAAATGAAAGGTGTTTAAATTTATGTAATCAAAAAATACATACAGACCACAGCCTCAACTGCAGATACCGGTTCTGCGCACTTTGGGAAAGGGAGTGGAAGACTAGGTTTAATCAAATTTTCCAGTTTTAATGCTTGCTATGACAGAAGCCATTACAAGCCAAAGCATAATTCAAAGCTGCCTAGAAGGTGCTTTAAAATTAAACTAATTTCAGAAATCTCACAGACCCCTGTGCCAAATGGGAACGGGAAGGATATGACATCCAAACATGTAGCTTTGAGGAACAAACATGATTCCTAGGCGATCGTGTTGTTAGGAAAAATCTCCATTTATGAAGTGCCTAAAACTTCACAGCAAGCTCAACATAACCCAGCTTGTCAGCTGTCAGTCTACTATTTGTGTATCATGCATTCATTTGGAGACTGGAATAGTTATGGAGCACATGGAAACTCTTATAGCAGGAGCAGCCATAACAGAGACCATGGTTAGCACAGGTCTTTGCCACAGGTTTTGAACATTTCAGTTGCTAATGACCATAAGTACAAACGTAGCTCTGGATGCTTTGCTGCGGCCTGAAGGTGTGGTACCTGGACAGGAAAAGATTCATGTGTAGCTCAGCTTTCTGCCTGGCTTTTAGGGCACTGGGAGATAGAAATAAAAGGGAGAAAAGAAGAAATACTTTGATTTTTGGTTACACTGCAATTCTGTTGCTGTGTATGTTTGAATATTATACTTCCCGTAGTATAATAACCCCCTAGCCTGTTTTTAGCAGTCTGCCTACAATAAAGAATGAGTAACAGGATTAGAAACATCTTTATTACAATTTTATTCCCTCTCTGTGCCATTTTTCTCAGCACTTTACTGCTTTCCAGCTTCTGTCCAGGATAATAAAAGAATGGGGTACCTCTCCTCTTAGCCAACTATTCGGCTGATACTAAGAGGATAATAAAAGAATGATTCAATGTCCATTTGGAAAATCAATTTAAGTGGATTTTGATCTATTCTCAAAGGCCTACAAGTCAGCTGAAAAAATCATTAGATAAATCTAGATTCAGAGTACCTTTCAGTAACATGGATTGGCGTAAGCATACATGACTAGATTTTTAAGGGAACTTACAGCTCTTAACAACTGCCATCAAATGGGATTTTCAAAGGTACCTAAGTATCTAGTTCTCATTGGTGCTTATCTGCATCTTCATGAGCCTAAGTGCTTTAAAAATCCATCCTTTGATCATCATCAAGTGCATAAGGAAACTCTCAAAAGCAAGTAAATAGCTGACATCCATTCAGACGTAGGAGGGAACAGATAGAACAGAATTACTAATTTAAAAGAACGGGTCATTTCATAAATAAACTGCATTCTCTTTCTGTGGCAGGAACAAATGTCTCAAGTAAGGAGAAGTTATGTAATTTTCATTCCCAAAAAAAGTCTTTAGTCTTAGTTTGATTTACATATAGTTCTCAAAACACAGGATATTGTAGCTTATATTTTCCAGTCTCACTTACCCTGAAGAAGAAGAAGAAAAGAGAGAAAACATGTTTTCTGATTCCATTCAGTCTCTTTCAGTAAATTTAGGCTACTGTAGTTTAGGATGTAAGCATCTGCCCAATCCTTTAAGAGAGCCAATTATTTCCTTTACATTTCCTGCTCATTTATGTTATATTTTTGAGAATGTTTGTCTTATTCTGCTTTTCCAAAGCAGAAATATTATTTCTGCTCATAAGAGAAGAAATTGTTCTGCCAAAAATTCAAATAACTTGCTTTCTGCCAAGAACTCAACTAACTTTGTTTAAACATAATTTCTTATGGAAGATGGATACACTTCTGTCTTCCAGATAGCATTTGAAAAGGACATGTAAATTCCTGCAGCATATTCCTTAAACTTGCAGAAATTAAGTTGTGTTTGTCACTGAAAGCATTCAGAAGAAAAATGGAAAGCAAGTTGCTTTTAGGACAAAAAAAGGTTTGAATTTTCTTGAACTTGCATTGTGCAATTATGAAACATTTCTTTCTCAGGACTCACCACATCTGTTGTGGCTGTTTTATTGCCATGGTCTGTAAGAAAAGAGGCTATATTCCTTTTCTCTCTCACTGAGGTTTTATATTTGTTCGTTCTTCTTGGCTTCTGAAAGTTATTCCTGTTTAGAAATAGAGAGGCTTTTGTGTAGTATCTATGTAGACAAAAAAATAAGCACCTCCACCAGAAACACAGTCTCTGCATTTCCTGTGTTGTAAGAAAAACAGGGAGTATTCACCCTTGTTATCTTCAGGAAAAGCATGAATGACAGGCCTTTTTTATTATTATTTGATAGAGTATAAATGCAACAGTGAAATGTCTGTCACACAAGGTTGTATGGCTGCAAATTCTGTTTCACAGAGTTAATTTACAAAATCAAATGCAAAAATGCATTTCCATCACTCAGTGTTTTCAATTATATATAGAGTACAAACTACCTCTGAAGGTTTATCTACATTGCTTATTTAGAGTAACTTACTAATAACTAATCAATACCTCTAGCTTGCTCACTAGTGAAGTCAAACTCAACAGTATTTCTATTTTCTCAAAAATAACTGTTTTCTCAATTCAGCAGGTGATAAACTGTAGGGAAAATGCTGTCTTTACCAAAATCCAGTATCATTTAAGGCAAAGCAAAAATAAATTCATGGCAGTGTGCTAGAAAAAGAAAGAAAATAAGAAGTATGTTTGATAGTTTGCATCAACAAAGCTCGCATTTAATCCGTATTCTTATCATGAAACTCTAATGCTTTGTTTTATGACACCTGGATGCTGATTTTGCTTGGCTAACAAATTTTCTGGCTGTGTAAGTGAAAGAAGTTACTTTGAGGGGATATAGAAGCCTTTTAATTACTCAGTCACAATATAGCTATCGTCATGGATTCCAGACTTCAGCTTGGTGCATAAAACAAAACCAAAGCTGGATTCAGTTGCTCATCTATAAGCACCTAGTGCCATGCTGAAACATCAGCATGAGGTTGGCAGATATGGTGCAGGACCCATGGGAAACTTCCTCCCTCCTGGAGGAGTAGCTGGAGACCCAGCAGCAGACCCCAGGGCACCTCAGAGGGCACTAGACAGCTATGCTCAGGCAACTGAACAAAGTCTCAGGAGTCTTCAACCCTGGCAAATGCCACAGACTTTTCCTTCTGACAGGAAACTACAGCAACACAATCAACTTGCGATAAAACCTGAAAGCCATGCCAAAGCCTTAATGATGACAGAGGAGGGTAGGATTTTTCTGAAACTAAATGAAAACCTCTGAAAACTCACCCCAAAGATAGAATTGTTAAAGAAAGGTTGAAAAGTTTCTGATAGCATCTATAGCAAGTTATAAAATAAGTTTTGGTTATTTAAACAGGTCAGGAAAGAGAGGAAAGAAGACTGAGAATAATATAACCCTCAGCCTTAAAGAATAAATAAAACACTTTTCTTGGGTAGACAATAGAACAGAAATTCTACATTTCCTATATTTAATTCTATGATGACAAATTCAATATTTTACCAAAAAAGAAAATCAATAATAAAATATGGAATATCTTTCTTCATCTATAAACTATCTCTTTTTTCAAAAAAGTCTTTTTTTATGAGATCATCCAGTCCTGATCTAAAGGCCTAAGCTTAGACATTGATGGCAAAGACACTAAACCACTTATAATGGGATGATACATTCCATGGTTATAGGATTAGTAGTATTAGTAATGGATTAGTAATAGTAAAATTAGTAATGAGCCTGTAACTGAAGAATGTTTTTAAACATTTATTGCCATATTTAAATAACTGATTCTCTGAAGATGCTGTCTCTGATATTGGCTATGCAAAGCTTGTGCTCAGGCCTCAAGAAAGAGACAAATAGAAAGCCAAGTTTTTATATCATTGTACATAAAGTCTATTCAGTATCAACTTTACTTCACATGTCTTATGCTCCACCTTTAGCAGTTTCTCCCATCTTTTAGTATTTAACGATGCTTAAAAGTACAAAATACAGCAAAATTATTATTATCCACTTTTTTAAACCAAATATATTACTTGAGATTACTGTTATTGATTGAAATACTAGTCTATACACCAGTGAAAACAAATTAAAGCTAACCTTCCACCTAAATCAACATTATTATGGACTTATTTTCAAGAATGTAAAACTGTGTCTACATTAATCTGTGAAAACTTTGAACTGGAACATAATTTACTATAAACTGATAAAAAATCTAGGGAGGAAAAAAATTACTAGATTTCCACCTCCACCAGAGGATAAATGACAGAATCTGCATGAATTTTAAAAACAACAGGGGAAAAACTCTGGAATACACAACATGTTGCACCAATAGTATACCTCAATTCATCTGACAGGTAAATTTTATCAGCGCTAGCATAAATGATCTGAAACTTTTTGTTTGTTTGTTTTGTTACTGATGAACTAAAAAAGATGCTAACAAACTGAAATACCTCAGCTAAAGTGACATCCTGGGGCAAATTAATTCATGAGGTGTCTTTAAATAGAAAATAAAGAATCATAGAATCTTAGAATCATTTAGGTTGGAAAAGACCTTTAAGATCTTCAAGTCCAACCATTAACCTAACACTGCCAAGTCCACCACTAAACCATGTCCCTAAGCACCACATCTACACATCTTTTAAATACCTCCAGGATGGTGGCTTAACCACATCCCTGGGCAGCCTGTTCCAATGTTTGACAACCGTTTCGGTGAAGAAATTTTTCCTAATATCCAATCTAAACCTCTCCTGATGCAACTTGAGGCCATTTCCTCTTCTATCACTGTTACCTGGGAGGAAATCAACATTTAAGTGACCAGAAAACCTTTTTTCCCAGTGCTCATGGTATTGAGCCAACCTCTTCTGTTTAAACTGCTTTTAATGTCTGACTAATTGATTGTCAGGGGCAAAATTAGAGTCTCACACTCTGTCTTGCCAATTCAAGGCATACATCTAAAATGTTAATTTGAACAGAATAAAAAACCACATTTTACATTAGAAAGCTGTCACAGTCCTAGACCATTTCTAATAAATAACTTTGGCATTTACAATGAAAGGGGAACGACAGCACAATAACAATCTGTCTGGCATCAGTCTGCTCAAAATTCCTTCGAAGGCGTGTCGAGAGGGAAGTCTGCAGTGTGGTCCCCCAGGAGGCATTGGCATGTTTCATTATGACAGTCCTTGGCAGATCATCAGTTCTACTCAGGAAATGATCAGCCCCTTCCAGCAACCAAACTAATTTGTTTCCTATTCCAGCTTTTAGATTCTCCACCGTCTGGCCTTGTTCTTTTCTCCCCAAAGCACCAAGGCAAACAATCCCATTCAGACTAGACTCTGGGCTATCCAAACCAACCTGAAGCAAAGGGCAAAGGTGTGCCATGCTCAGCATCACCTACTGTGCTACTGTCTACCCAAGAACATGAAGGGAAGAAGGATGGCAACCACTTTTCCTTGATGCTTAAAGATTTTTCACTAAACTGCATGAACATCTGTCAAAAGGTTTTAGATGAAAGCATGCTTGGCAGATTTTTTTTAAGGTTGTTCTCTTTTAATGAAATCTGTCTCTCATTAAATTCATTCAGATCACTTTCCAGCCTTTCAGCACAACAAGCTTTGAGTTGCTTTCAGAACGGTGCTTCATGAATGGAAAGCCTTGATATCTTTCTTCATTTAAATTTTGATGTCTGAATATAATTTCTGTGATGCTTCCTTAGCGCTGTTCTGAATTAAATTACATTGATTTGTTTCGATTTGGTATTATATATGCAGGTGGAATTGAGCCATAACACTCTAAATTTCCATACTGAAATAAGAAACTTTGCAGAAGTAGTCCTTAACTGGCCTTGCCGCAACAGAAACTATCTGCTTCTAGCTAAACAGAAACCCTGAGAATGCACCTTGAGAACTGCTTGAAAGTCAAAACATTCCTGTCAAAAAAGACAGGAATCCTGTTGAATCCTGTTTTCCCTGGTTAGTGGGATATAGGAGCTTGGTACCTAGGATAACCCATTCATGGCAAAATCCCTGTTCCAGAAATATCAGTAGCAAATGCTTGTCCCCAAGACTGGAATTTTTTTCAAGCTATTTGTATGTTCTCTTTTATTCTGATTAATTTTTACAGATTATTTTAAAAATACCTATTTATACCCAAATATTATACATATAACCTTGAGAAATGCTACAGTTATAATTCGTGCAAGAATACTGGTCCCTATTAATAATTGTTGTTGGAAGTAGCTAATGGGCTCAATGAAGGTGATGGAGACTGTACAACAGATCACACCCCATTTCTGTGATCTGGGAATGAGAGCTTTTGTGTCACTACTGAACCTTTCTATCATTCTAATGCATTAAGGTTTATACATTGTTTGACTGCATTTCACCCAGACCCCCCAAAAAATCCTGTTAAAAATTATTTTGGATTACATGGATTTTAAAAACCTCAGCTAAAGCATAGAACCTACCAAGCCTTATCGTCAGTGTTTTTATTTTTCTTTTTTTTCCCTAAATATCAGGCTTACTGATACAGCTCTCTGAAACTGAGAGCTGCCACAATCATTAATCATGAGCATGACAGCAAGACTCCTTGGAGCATGGGTTGTACCTTCTTCTGCATGCAATGCAGACATTCAATGAATAATAGACAGTATCACAGGTCCTAAGTCTTTTGACTTTACTTTTGACTTTAACTATCACTTAATATTTACTTTTTTAATTTGTGCAGATGTACTTTTACCTTCTCTTATATTAGGTACTAATGTCAGCTGTTTTTCTGGCTGGAATTTTTCAAGGAATTCAGGAAACTAGACACTTAGCTCTCTGAACTTTGAAATCTCAGCTGAAAAAAACAGTAATCATTTATAGAAAATATTTACCTCCAGCAGTTTCTGTAATAGCATCTTGCTACTCTGCTCTCAATGCAACAACAGCTTGCCCTGATACAGGAAACACTCATAAGGAAAAGTTAGGTCATAAACAGAAATGGCAGCAGCAGCTTAGCTCACACAAAGCTTTGGGATAAATGCTTTTATTGCCCATAGTTCTGTGCTGTGAACAGTACACCAGCCTGCATGCTCACTATGGTAGTGCCATCCTTAACTATTAAGCTCACCATCATTTGGGGGAGCCTTGGTTTTTGCATTGTCTTCTAAAGATCTCTTTTAAGAAATGCTAATTTAACCAGCATTTCTAATCTTTCATGCTTCATTATAAATTCAAATAATATATTTAGATGTCTAAACAAATGCATCAGGAAAATACTGGCCTATGTTTACAAACAGTACAATGGTCTCCAGCTTTTCTCTTCCTTGATAAATGTGACAAAGCTTAATATGAGGAGAGGGAGTGAGACAGAATGTAATAACATGATCCAAGCAGTGACAGGAAAGTAATAGTGTTGTGTAGTTACTATCAGCAACCTGATTTCAAGGGAAAGTTCTCATTAAATGTATGAATCTGCTTAGAGCATATTGGCAGTGTATTGTGCTTGAGTGGTAAGGTTTTGGCAGTGGGGGACTACAGGGGTGGCTTCTGTGAGAAGCTGCTAGAAGCTTCCCCCATGTCTGACAGAGCCAGTGCCAGCCAGCTCCAAGGTGGACCCGCTGCTGGCCAAGGCCAAGCCCATCAGCCATGGTGGTAGCACCTCAGGGATAGCATAGTTAAGGGGGAAAAAGTTGCTGCACAACACCAACTGTAGCCAGAGAGAGGAGTGAGAATATGTGAGAGAAACAACCCTGCAGACACCGAGGTCAGTGAAGAAGGAAGGGGAGGAGGTGCTCCAGGTGCTGGAGCAGAGATTCCCCTGCAGCCCATGGAAGTTAATGATGCAGCATATATTCATCTGCAGCCCATGGAGGACCCCACACTAGAGCAGGTGGATGCCCAAAACAGGCTGTGACCCCATGCAAAGCCCGTGCTAGGGCAGGNACTGCAGCCCGTGGGAAGTACCCACGTTGGAGAAGTTCGTGGAGGCCTGCCCCCCTTGGGAGGTAGCCCCCACTGGAGCTGGAGCAGGGGAAGAGTGTGAGGAGCCCTCCCCCTGAGGGGGAAGGAGCAGCAGAGACAATGTGTGATGAACTGACCACAATCCCCATTCCCTGTCCCCCTGGGCCACTGGTGGGAGGAGGTAGAGAAAATCAGCAGTAAAGTTAAGCCCAGGAAGAAGGGAGGGGTGGGGGGAAGGTGTTTTAAGATTTGGTTTTATTTCTCATTATCTGACTCTGATTTGATTGGTAATAAATTAAATTAATTTCCCCAAGCTGAGTCTGTTTTGCCTGTGATGGTAATTGCTGAGTGATGTTCCTGTTCTTCTCTTGACCCACGATCCTTTTGTTATATTTTCTCTCCCCTGCCCAGCTGAGGGGAGTGATAGAGCAGCCAAGGTCAACCCACCACAGGCTGAAAGAGGAGATTCCACAGAAAACAAAACCTCAGAGAATTGTGATTATAAACAGTGCATCAAAACTCTGAAAAACAAAAGTGAAATAATAAATCTTACTTATTCACAGGTATATAGAAGCTCCATATGCAGACAGTCATCAAGACAGGATTTACGTATAGGATTATATCACATTCTTTCAGATCTTAGTTCTTTAGAAAAAAATCTCTAGCTGTCCTTATGACTCATGTAGATTTGGTTATATAAACTGCTCTCCAGTTGTCTGTTTTCTATAGTGAGTTTCTGCATAATAACTAAAATAAATGCAACTCCTGCAAAAAATATAAAGCTATAAAATATGCAGTAATCTCTTTGTAGCTTGCTCAGATCTTCATCAAAACATGTTATGTACCACATTCCAAATCTCATCAAATATCCAACCTTGATAAGCCTGAAACCAGAGAGACAGCCACAGCAGTACTCCAAGAGATCTGAGTTTTTTCACAGGGTATTCTGGCAGCTCAGCTGAGGGGACAATGATTGTCTACTTCCATGGAATCAAAGCCAGCTGAACAAAATTTCACTCTGCATCAGCACTTTCTTCATTTACTGCCAGGAAGACTGAAAGCAATTCAAAAAGTTTCAAATTTTATTTAGAATGGTCTCAATATGGCCTTTATTTTGAAATAATTGCTGCTTTATTTCTGTGTTGAAAATAATTTCTGAATGAAAATTACAACAATCATTGAACATCTAGTCAAACATTTAGGACTCCAGGATGAGGAAAAGGTCTATAGCTCTTCTCAGATTCTGGAATCATTCTCCATCTCTCTCACAAACTTTCCCATGGCATTTTTGAGTAGTCATTTAGGTTTCTATTCTTAGTATCCTTATGTGCTTCTTTTAATCAGGGCCATTACTTCTAGTTGTACCAACATAAAATATAGATAATGAAATATTGTTGCTACCTTTAGATGTGTTTTGTGACTGTATGAAATGTTATCTTTTCAGAGAAAGCATCTTCTCTGATGATACATTATTACAATACCCCAGACTCATCCAAAAAGTCAACAAGGGAGATTCATCTGATGTGTCAGAAGTCTCCAACTGTTTTGTTCCAAACTTCTATGACCAGCGTGGAAAACACTGGATCATACAAAATCTTATTGGATCTCTAATTAAAATGCTATAATAAAGCATTTGAAATGCTTGGATTAAGGAAGTTGTATTAAAAGAGACTTTCATGCATTGTCAATAGCTTTGCATCATCATGAAGAATAAACTATCTCAATGTAATTACAGTGCCATCATTTAAAACCTTCCTGGTTTTCAACTTAACTCCTTCATCAGTCTAGCTCTATCCAGTCATCACTTCCCATGACCTCCCAGTACCCAGGCCTGCAACCCATGAGTTATAGATTCCTCCAACAGACAAGCCATAACAACCATCTGATTTTTGCCTTTTCATTGCTTTTTCTCCTAGATTACAGTGCAATAAATGCCTAAACTTTGACAACTAGCTCCCCGTCATATTAATACTTCATTTCAGTGACACACATCTTGTTCTCATCGAGGTCACTCAAAAAACTGTTTTTAATAATCTTCCTGGTTTGGTCAAATCATCATCTACTTTGAATCTTCCACTGGTAACAGCCTTATAAAGTTGATACAGTTGCTTTATTTTTAGGATCTTGAATATTTTAAGACTTGCCTATATTTCCACCCTTGTCTCATCCTTACCTATTTTACCTTTCTTTCTATCATCTCACAGTATCCAAAAACCCCTTTCTTTGGCAGTTGATCATGCCATCACTCTTGCTTTCTTAAAAAATTCTCAGTACTAACTTCTATAGAAAATCTCGTAAAAAGGAAGCAATAATAACATTATACATATAGGCACCATTTTTAATCTGCACAAATGTACAGAAAAAATAACCTAATGACCATGTAATTATACTTAATTCCTTTCCATGCACCCAATCCTCATTTTAATTCTTTTTCTTGTACCAAATCTAAATTTGGTTTTGCAGCTCTTTTAAAGAAAGAATCACATGTAAATAGCTGCCCTGTGGACTTCTTTGAAAAGAGAAAGCTGTTTGCAAAATATAGCTAATCATATACAGATTAGAAATAATACATGCACTTTAAGAAAGTGATTAATATATGGAACAGATATCTGGGAAAAGAACACTTTCCATACCTTCTCCATGTCTAGAAATCTTCAGACCAATTTTGGTACTCTTTTAGAGGCAAATATTTCAATCTGCAGTTCACATGTTGCAGGTTAGACAAGGAATTACACTACCTAATAATGGATTGTGTCTTTTACTTCAAAAACTTCTAGTGTATATTTCCTCTCAAAATGTAAACAGTATGCCAATCCACGTATAGCAGCTACAGTCATGAACAGTACAAGGAAACAATGAACTAACAGTTAATTAAAATTAATATTTTCAAGGCAGCTCACCATACATAAGATACATAGAATTTCTTTGAACTTGATAAAAAGACTAATTTATTTCTCTCCTTCGATAAGAACATCAAATGCTTATTAATAGCATAGCTATTTCAAACACAGGAATTCAATGGGGTTTTCTGAATAAATAGTTCTTGCAGGGTAAAGTCTTTAACTGCTGCTGGCAGTGGAATATTCACAGAAGATTCAGCAACAAAATCAGCTGGTCATATCTAGGGGAGAGACTTTTCAAAGTAGTTGGCTTCAGGACTAACCTCACTTAATTCTGTAAATTTTATTCTATTTGAAGCTTCAGTCTCTCCTTTCCATTGGTAAAATAAATGGAAACATAAATCAAACTTGTACTAAATATCTCGCTCATTATTCTAGAGAATAGGAAAACTATGGATTTCTGAAGGTTATACAAAACTTGTTTGTGAGCTCTGAGCTGGTTTTTTTTTAGTTTCCAAGCTAAGTTCTATTGTACAGGTATAATGTGGATAATGTGGATAACTGATAACTCTTTCTTCTGATACAAAAATAACCATTCCCTCCCTCCTGTGTGATATTTCAAATTTATTGAAACAAATAATAGACTCCTATAAAATTTATTTTGCAGCATGTTTTTCCAGTGTCATAAACTACCAAATCAGAGAAAATATAAACACTGTACACATCTTTTAATGTCTTTCACACAGAAAGAACAATAACAGTTATATTTTGTGTCAGCTTTGCAAGGTGGCTTTCACCAGGCTCAGTGTTCCAGCATGTAATTATGTCATTCAATTTTCAGTTTTGTTTTCTTTTTCTTTAAAGCACTTGCAAAAGCAACATCTAGGAAATTTCACAGCTGATGAAATCTTGGCCCTAAGACAGTGAATCACAGAACTCCCACTGATTTCAGCAGGGCCCTGAATCTCATTAATGCCTTTCAAAAACTACTATACTATTACATTAAATATAAAAAGGTACATTTAATTAATTATGCTTTTCCAAAATCTTCCAAGAAGCACAGCTCCTGACTTTCATTTCTCAAAGGCTCAGAAAGACAGGTCCTAGAACTACTCAGATCAATGGCAGAATGCACGTTACCTCCTCTGTGTTTTGGGGAGAAATGGCAATATTTTATGTACTAAGAGGCCTAAAGCTGTTATTTCATTCAGGATTGTGCAAATAGTTCATTTTGAAAGAAAAGGAAATATTTAAGAAACTATGAAAAAAATACGTGCTTTCTTTTTCCATTCTATAAATAATAAACTTGATGGTACAAAGAGCTTGGCCCCTGAAAAGTCAAAACAATGCTAAATTCATTTGCAGTTCTTGGCAAAAAGTAGTGAGTATATTAAGCTAAACATTTTTTTTTCTGAAAAATCAGGATATATGTATTCTCCCCAGATTCATACCTTAAGTACCTGAGACCTCAGCTTCTGAAATTTAGACTCCCTCCTCGCAAATAAATTCCAGAGAATCAGCCACTGTATTTTCAACTGTGTTTACATAGACAGATTGTCCATGCAAGAAATCTTTTCTTGTGTTATTTCTTTTCTAAAAATCAAGAACAGTCTAAGCACTAAGGGGAAACATTTATGGAGTATATCATCAGTAAAGTGCAGTGTAGTGAGCATCTACCTAAATCCTACCCTGTGCATATGTACTACTGGGGAACAGTGAGCAGAGGTTTTCCCCTCTAGTGCACCTGTATAATGTAGCAGCAAGGCAAATTTCCTGTCTGTCATGAAGCATGCAAGCACACGAGAGAGTAGTAAGAGGAAAGCTTAGCTTCTTGTGTCAGGAAAGGAAATTATCTTGCTACTGACTAGGAAACATAACTATCACATTCGTAGTATGTTCCCTACCCTGTGAAGCAAATATTCACTCATTTTTTCACTAAAGAAGAAACTACTTTGGTCTTATGCACCTTCACTCCTCCATCACATATATTTTCTTACTCTGAACCCTTCTCCCCATAAAGAAAAGGAAGACTCCTGGTCACAGTGTGAGCAGCCGCTCCTCAATGCTACTCTCTGCTCTTCAACATATTAACTCTAAGTGCAAAAGATATCTCGCATATGAACGCTGGGTTGCCTCTCTCTCATGCTCAGGTTCCTGCTAAAATCCTCCACTGTGTAGGTGGCACTCAACTTAGTCCGTTCTGACATATGGAGGAGGATTCCTTTTCTTTTCTTTTGCCCAGCCACTCATCTGGCCTGCAGCACTGCTCCTTTCTTCAAAGTACAGTAACCATAAAGCACAATTACCTTTTCCTGTTTGCAAATTTGGGGTGCCAATCTCATCCAGCTCTTATTTTTGATCATTTGTTGAGGCAATTATTAAAACCCGTCACTAAAATAATTTAAATTAATTATATAAAACAAGACATGCTGATGGATACCAAAACACTTTCCAAATACCCTCTCTGATTAAATGTTGTCAACATATATGTAGCTGTTAATTGTTAATACCTTTATGTAGGTGATAAGACACTCAATACATAAAACTGTTAAATACTTGCTCTAATGACAAAGTAAGTAAATTGCTTAGCCAGAGATAAAACCCAGGCATTCAAGAACTTGCCAAGGCCTTGTCTAACTGTTGCCCAATGCTTTCACAATGAAGTAGAAGAGTACTTTGGAAGAACACAGTAAATAACTTGCGGTGCCAGAGCAAACCTCTTT
>VZTV01075878.1:1828-16502 GCA_013400875.1 Anhinga rufa | reverse complement strand
CCCCACAAAGCAGAAGGTCTTCTGAAACTTGTAGGGCAACCCACTGAACAAGAGAGGGATGCTGCCAAGGTGAGTAAGAACAGCAGAAGTAGAACCAGTCCTCCGTACAGGCCTTTCTCCTGAGTCCATCTTTTGCTGCCAAGTGATGCTCAAGCTTCACAGACTTGCCTTCCTCTGTTTCCAGCCCCCCACCTTGCAACTGGATAACTAAAGTAAGGGGGCAGGAACAACACAGCTAGGGGTGAGCAACGGGATCTGGGCTAATGCACGGGCTGAGCTGATAACTCACTCCAGGTTACAGAGCTATATCACTGCTGATGAACATCCCTTGGCTTCCAGAGAGCAGACCAGAGTTTGCTTTTGATTACTCTGCTCTCCTGTCACCATGCAGATCTTCTCTGCATGAAACACAATTGCCTCTAGAAGATTACATCCTAGCCCCATATAAAACCCACGATAAAAATGAATGGGTTTGCTCCCATCAACAGGCTCTGTGTGGATCCTAGCTAGGAACAGATGTAGCTAGACTTCTGCNTAGATTAAATCCCTCCCTCTCAAAAAACAAACAAACAAACAAAAAAACCAAACAAGCAGCATGTTAAAGCCTGAAACCTGACTCTTTACAGGTGGATTTGAATTAAAAATGCTCACTGTTTCTCTGGATACTAATAAGTGTTGATGACAGAAAAAATGAGGCATTCTTGCCCAGTTGTTTCAGTCTAACTTCAGGCATCTAGGTTTGAATAGAACAGTATTAGTTTTTTACATCATTCTCGTTTCACTCTGCTGGACTTGGACTATTTGTAGCCCATATCAAAGAGCCAATTTTGGATGCTGTAACAAGAGATTTTCTTTTAATATCATGCTTTCTTGCTTGTGGTTTTTAAATGATCTGTCAGAACAGAGGAGAAAATTTCCCATATGCTTTGTTAACACAGAGAATGTATGATCTCAAAAAGTAAAGCAGAGAGATTACGAAAGACAAATTAAACATGACACAGAAAGTCTTCTAACTAATTAGGTCCAGTTTTCTGAAGTAAACAGGCTAAGGACAGTGAAATACAGTGAGACAGAACCATAGGCAATGTGTGATACAGGAGCTGACGCATCTTTTCAATTACAAAGCTGCAAAGCAAAATCAATTGCATTTTTTACTTTTGCCAATACTAATAAAAAATAGAGTAAATCTTATAATGAAATCAGTAACATATTAGTTCTTGTTGGGCTAAGACACAAACTCCCAGAGCAATCCCGATGTACAGTTGTGATTAATGGTCTGCCTGCCCCATAGCCTTGAAATTCATTGGCCCTTTCAGGGATTTTTTCCTTTAATAATATAAATGTACTCTTGTAAAAAAAAAAAAATCAGTGATTGCACAGACACTTCCATATGCTGAAGGCAATAGTTTCTGCCTCCAGCACCCAGAGGAACTAAGAGGACATTCAAACCACCCTGGTGCCACTGTGTGACACACTGTACCAGCAACAGAAAGTCTCTGCTTTCTTTATCCACCCTGACCCTCACCCCAAGTTTTTGCTGTTTAGAGGCTTGTAAAAATAAAACAATCAGTGAATAAGACCTCCTACAGACACTACCTTGTTTCAGTGTTTCGGGACTGATACCAGAGACCAGCTGTTTGCCCCATTCATGTCTGGCTGTGATTGGGTTCTCTGTTAGTTGTTATGATGCTGCCCATGCTGAGGTCTTCCTCTTGCTTGGCAGCATGAGAGTGATGTCCAGCTGCCCATGAGCTGATGGTCACCTGCAGCTGAACTGGGTTTGTTGTGATCTCAGGAACAAAACACATTTAGGCCAACAAGGTTCTGGACTGTGGTCATTTTTGCCTGTGTTTCTGCATGGTAGGGCTAGGGTGCTCAGAGAAGCCTAGAGCACTGGGCACTGGGGTCTTGCCCAGCTGATGTTTAATGAGCTTGCTCTTTTTTAAACGCTTTGTACATCCCATTTGGGGCAGACTGAAGCCCCTGAAATAAGATGGTTTGTTCTCTTAGAAGCCCTTTATAGGATGCCTGAAAAGCTACTTTCCTGGTTTGGAGGTAAAAGGGCAGAAGAGCATGTGTTTATCCAACCTGAACTCTAAGCAGTCTAATGAGGAAGCCACTTGGTTTCAGCACTCCTTGTAGCTGGTGGAGACATACTTGGACTGTGATTAAGGGGGGTTGTGGAAAGCACACCACAGGGCCACTAGTCCTTCCCTGTATATGGCCCTGTCTGCCTGAGCCATCAGTTGCTGCTTTGCCCGTTCATCCATGTTCCAAGAAGCAATATCAGGCACAGGTGCATAGGTGTTCCTGTGGCAGCATCCTTGCACAAAAGGTCTACCATGGTCCATGCAGGAACTGGCTCTCTTTCCCTCTTGCTCCTGATAAGGGGCCTTAGCAATTCATGCAAAGGTCCCCACGGCCAGGGAGGGAACTCCAGGGAGACTCCCATGTGAGTCTTCTTCTGAGGTCTTTGTCAGTCAGGTTTAGAGGTCTAGCAAGGCTGGAGAAACATGTCAGTAAGAGGATGAGGAGGAGGAGGAAGAAGAAGAGGAAGAGGAGGGGGAGGAGGAGGTAGAAGGCTCCAGAGCTATGTCGTAAGTCTGATTCCCTCCCAACAGGGCCTGGGACCAGCAGTGGATGTTCTCTGTGTGCGAAGCAATAGGATTTCCCTTCTACCACAGCCTTGTCCACATTTGTTCAGCACTTTAAGGGCACCTCCACAGACGCATATACAAAAGAAGAGAGGTCGAAGAAAGATGCAGTTTCATCTGCTTCTGCTGCTTCCTGAGAGGAATGAGGTTGTCTCTTCCCAGCCACTTTTTCATCTGGCTTTAGCAGTATCACATCTGTTACATATGACAGGAAAATCTCCTCCTTCCCCTCAGACTCCAGTACCTTCAAAGACACCATGCAGCCAAGCATTTTCTGCAGTAGAGGAGATCAAGATCAAGTCCAAATTAGATCTAATCTGAAATAGGTGCATGTAGTTATGCAGGGTGCATGGTGCATGGTGCAATAGGTGCATACAGTTACGCAGGGCTTTTTGTGGGCCTGTTAACTTGTTGGAAGAAGAAACCCTGACAGCAATCACAGCATAAGCCTCTGGATCCTCATGGGAACCTTAGAAAAGGCTCCTTTTTCCAATGTTTCAGATTTTCTGGATGTGCTGTAACTATAAATTGTCCCTTGTCTCCTTACCTTCATGCACCTTTAGTGTCACCTCAGTGAGCTGAAGCTGGATAGAAATCAGAAGAATAAGAGAAAGAAAATAGAAGAGCTGTTAAAATGCTTCTCACTGCAACTTTTAATGTAGCCTGATTTTCATAAAGGGCTGATCAGGGCAGTCTCAGCTAGTCCAAATGCTCAGTTGTCCAAATTCATTGATCAGCTCAGATACCCAAAACTAGTGCTTGATGTCAGTGGCCTGCTAGCCTTTGGCAATGTGCCACCAGATTTCCCTACCTCATAAATTACCGGTCTTTCACTGAGAACTGTCACCCACTCCTACTACCACGAGAGATCTCTGTTGTGCCTGAATGTCTGAAAAAAAAATGTAACAGATTAGTTAAACAGGAGTAATAAGCACCTGCCAGTTTTGGTTTCAGTGAAAGCTGCTCATACTCAGCACCTATGAAAAATGTGTATGAGATCATGGTTTAATTGCAGTCAAGGACAATGCTGAATTCTGGAAGATTCACATCAGCTGTGAAATCTTGCCAAACTATTTTTTTTTTTTGTGGTAGTGTACTGATTCTAAGGAATGATGGGATTGATCCAGGCTCATGAGCAGGGAATTGGGAATTGAATATGATGTGTGATTCCACATGGTTAAATGTCCACCTGGAAGTGTTATCTTTCATTTTAATAAAAGTTTTGCAGGCATAATATTTAGCAGGCAGGAGACCAAGCATTTTAGTTTAAACACTCCAAGGGACAAAAACAAGAGTCATATGCAAAGGATCTAAAGTCATCTAAGTCCTGGGATCTATACACACTTTTGCCTTTCCTATACATGTCTTTTCCTTTTCAGGGTTTGCTGACTCTTCAGAACAGAAGTACTTAGAGCACTGCAGTCTCTTTTACATATTGTTGTAGGATTAATGGCTGAACATGCTCCTTAGGAAGTGAAAAACCAGAATTATGGACATGATCTAAATGGCCAAAGATATATCTTCTGCTTATTCTTTCCTTGTTACATGAATAAGTATCTTTTATATAATTCTATGAGCAAATAATCTCTTGAAGTATTTAATTTACCTTAGACTCTCTTCCTCCTGCAACAGAGCATTGCCAGAATGCATGCTACCAACTCCAAAATTTCACTTGATTCTTTTGACTTGAGTCTTTGAAATCCCACCTTCTCTTAAGCCACTATAAAATGATCATGGCTGACAATCGTGATCTGCATCCATGCTTGCTTGCTCTAAGTATTACTTTTACTGCCTGTGGAAAGAATTTTGCAAAAGAAAAGATACAATCTCCTCAAAAAATTACATATGTCATAAACGGGGGGACTGAGACAGTATTACTAGGCTGCAGTGTGTAGGCTGCAATGTGTGAAAGCACAAGCTGAACCAACACATCATTCAACGGACAGTTAAATCAGCTCCACGAGTGGCTGGAGCATTGCCAGAGCAGAGCACAAAATGCAGCACTGAGCTGGACTGGTTTTTGCAGGAGGAACCGGAAAGTTTCTGTCCTCAGTGAGCAGGGCTAGCATTACTGCACAGTCAGAGGATTCTCCCACAGTTCTGCATAGCTTAGCACTGAATACAGCAGGACCAGGCGACCTGAGCTCCTCCAGAGCTGCTCACTAAAGCATGACTCTAGGCAGGGCTCTTCAAGACATTTGAAAGCCTGTGAGGCTGAGACCCACACCCACCATCTCCCAGTGGACATGCCTTGTACATCTTGGGAATGGTGTACATGCATGTTGCATCAAGGTAGTGCTTTAAGCAGGCTGTCTGGGCTAGGTTTTGCATAAAGTTGAAGCTCAAAGGTTAATTAACTATATTATTTAACAAACTAAGAAAGGGAGGTTCTTTCTTCAGCTTCCTTACCTCATTGGCTGGAATTAGTTCAGATAATTGCCTCACTTTCTTGCCCTGTATTTCTTGGTAATTTCCTCTCATAATGTGCCTGTCACTTGCTTCTAATACACTCTCTACTGAAAATCCAGAAAGGCCTAGGTAAAGGCTATAGAAAAGAAACTCACAGAAAAGCTGAATCTCCAATTTCAAATCCAAAGCAATAGGCTGCTGAAGTCCTAGCAAAATCAACCACTTCAAAAATGCTTTAAAAGGCCTTTTTTGCCAGACTAAGTAGCTGAGCTGAGGCTTTTCTTCGTGACCCTTTATTTAACACCAAGGGCATGTTCTGTATCAAGATATAACCAGACCTGTCTCCAGAGAGCAGTCAGTCTAGGAGAGGAGCCAGGCACACCAGAATATGCAGGGGATGCAATTACTGATGGGTCTGGTTACTGTGTTGAGCCTGTTCCTGCACAANTTACTTCACTGGATTACTCACTTCTGCCCTCCAGGCAAACTCATACCTGGAGGTAAGGGAAGAGGACAGCCCTGTTCAAGCTGATCACAGGAACGTTGCACCTTTGCCAGGCCAGCATGTCACCTGCTGCTGCATGCCTCACTAACCCACAGGAGAGCAGGGCAGCATTTTCAAGGTCTGGTTCTTCTGTGCCCCAAAATATCCCTGGTGTCCCTACGTCTTGCAGGGACAGCAATGTAAGGGCACATAAGTGGGGTAGGGAGAAGAAACTGAAATGGCTTCAATTGGTGAAGCAGGAGGGCTGTTGGATGAGTAGAGGGAAGAAATGTGAAGAGAAACAAAAACTCAGGCAGACAGACTGGACAGCTGGTCTGGCACAGCCTAAAATAAACTGTTGGGGAGAGGGTGAAAGGATCTGTAGACAGAAAGGGTTAAACATTTTGTTCTGTTGGTCCACTGCTACAACAGGGAGAGCTAGGCTTGGGCTTCAGAGTCAGAAGTATCGTTTTAGGCAGCCATAATTCTTTTTCAGCCTCTGAAAACAGAGTTTAGATGGCAAATTTCAAGCTATAATAAGATAAAAGATGAAATCCCTGAAACCTGCTTTTCCCCATTTTATCTCAAAGCAATAACCTCTTCCATTTATTTTTCCAATGGGACACACTCCACCAGATCACACAGAACATGTGCAAAAGATGGGAGGTAATGAATGGCATCCTGTTCTCACTCATTTGTAAAATGTGGCCTCTATTGACTTTGGACCAAACACTGATGTCAGTTACAAGACAGACAGGGGTAATTCCACTAGGATTTCATACTGTTGCATTTAAACTCAGATTTTAGAAAGAAACTGCTGATTTGGGGGGTGATTTTTGAGTTCCATTTTTGGGCTCCCTAATTCAAGGCAGCTTCAATGCAGGATGAGCCCAACCTGTCTGAAAAGCAGGCCAGCCCAAGAGGTCTTGAGCTGGTCCAAACGAAACCAGCAGCATGCTATAGCAAAATGCTTCTATCTTTTATTTTAGAGGATCCACTTTGGCTATCTTTGGTATAGTGGCTATCCCAACTACTGAGCACTAAATGAGTAAAAAAGAAAGGATTCTTGGTAGACTTTCTTGAAAATTCAGTATCATTACTTATCAGACAGGGAATTTTCTGCTCCCCTAATGGGTATCCATGACACAAACAGCATGCACTGCATTAGTCTGATAGACATGCACAGGATCACAGGATATGTACCCAACTATAGCTGTATGTGTTGACAATATACCTAAAAGATTCTGATAATTATTCAGTTCAAAGCTTTATTTCTTCTTTTTTACTGATTTTCATGTAGTGTATTTAGTCACAATTTAGAGCAAAATGATAAATGGAATTAAGACAGTGATTGTTTCCTTGCAGGGAAAACTATGACTGTCAGGCTTCCCATTCTTTTCCAAGGAAGTAGAGAAATAAATCCTAAGCCTCTTTCAATTTGTTTACTTTCAAATCCTTCTAACAATATTGAACATTTTTCTTAACTGCTGTCTCATTCTTCTTAACTGCTACCTACTGACTTCTTGAAGTTTTTTCTAGTTCTGATTACTATTCAGGAAATAAAACTTAAGAAGTGAAAAGTGTTCCTCGTGCTTTTGGAAGCACAAAGTTGTTTAATGTGTTCATTGGGCTTTTTGAACTTGTTTCTAGCTTTGCAAAATGCATGAACGATTTTTCATTTTATTTTTTTCTAGCATCATCTTTTAGTGGATATGCCTTTGATATTCAAATTTCTTCTGATCAGCATAAGTAATGAAGATCCTTTTGCACAGCAAATTTCTGAAGGATCACACAAAACTAACAGACCAAAACAAGAAAAAAAGACTTGCTGCTAGAAGTTAAGCAAATGTATTCCATATGATACTTAGTTTTGTTTTATTGTCCATGAAGTAATTTTTCCATTAGCCAACTCTTTAATCAGAGCTATCATCCACGGATTTAGACTTTTGTCTTTTCTCACATGTGAATGTTTTAAGCCAGTCTTTGTTTTCATCCCTAGCTAAAAAGGAAAAAAAATCTAGATGCTCAAATTCACTCATTTTCATGTGAGCAGTGTCTCAAACTATTTAATTCAAATAGCTGCTTTTAGCTTTAAAAACATTAAAGAAAACCGTGCTCAAAGGACCGGTCTTCATTGGTGCATGTAAATAAAAGCAGATAAATCATGCAAAAATGTCAGAGGCAAAGGACTCTTTCTCTCTCGCTCTCTCAGTGGGACCAGTTTCTCATTTCAGTCAAGTCATAAGTGACTGGCAGTTTACCCTTTATTTGCCCTTTTGTCTCAAAGCAGACTCCTTGCACAGTAAAATGCAATTTCATCTCACTCAGTGAGTTTCATAAAGGCCATGGAAATTAATGGCACCCAGGGGTCATCTGCACAGTACTGGGATAGTAAAAGATTGCACAGGCACTGTAACATAGCTCACCACTGGTGTACTACCGACAGAAGACTTTCATTGCTGCTTCTGGTAACAAAATATGTAGCTTTGGAGGAATGAAGCAAGCCTTGTCGGATGAAGGGAGGAAGACAACAGTGTCTGCCACAACAGTATCTGTCATTTAGGTTTTGTGTCCTGCTAACCAAGGTTAAATAAGGCAGACAGCTGACATAGGTCTCTGATTCAACAGGAAAGTTGAAAAAGACATGAAGTCGGCTTTGCTCGCCTGTAAGAGAATACCCTGAAGAAAGAAAAACTCATTCTGTTTTGTCCTGAGATATTCAAACATTGTCTTGTCTTCATTGACCTTGAAGTATTTTCCAGTAAAGAAATGCATCCTGTTTAGGCTAGAATTGCTGTTCTTACTTTATATTAACTGGGGTCTTTGTGCCAGGAATCTTACTGAGTTTCTGGAGGTGCAAATTGTCAAGGGAGGCTGCAGGGGAGATCTGATGGCAGAAAGTGCAGAGGGACCATTCCCACCAAGCAGCCCTTGCAGCTTTCGGGTGCAGTCTCATGCCAACAACATCGCCTCTGGCAGCACAGAGATGTGAAGCTGCCTGGGCACAGCCACAAGGCCACCACATACACCAGGCAGGCATCTGAGTCCTTTCCCCCACACACTCCCCAGCCCTGGAGAAAATCAGCAGAGACTATTTTTGTCCTATGAAAAGGCTCAACCTTGTCTCAATATTCCTAAGAGTCAAAAAAATTGGTCATTACTAAAACCCTCATCACCTTCCAGGCTGGTAATTTGCTCCTTGCAGTTCACTCTGGGTACAGCAGCCAAGGATCCTTTGAGAGCAGTATTTAAAGGCTTTTTTGCAGTGGATGGCATTGTTTCTTAGGCTATGGTAAATGCTGTTGCAGTGCTACCAGCACATAAAGTAGGCAGAATCCCTGAAGCACCGGTTTCTTTCTTCAAGCTACATTTTAGCTCTCACTTGAAAGGAAAAAAGGAAAGCCTAACTTTTTGGATTGCAAAACAAGATAGGCTCAAAGGCTAAAAAGCAACAAAACAATGAAAGCACCAAGTGAATTATTTTTTATATGCTGCTGTTCTCCTTCTGAACTAATCTCAGGATTTTAAAGGCTTGACTCAGGGTTCTTAAATGTCTCAGACTTTTCATCTTCTTGTTCTAGCTCATACTACAAGACAATATTTTTAAATAAATAAATGCTAAGCCTACATCATCCATGACTTCAGGACAGCTCCACTGCTGCCACTGTCCAAGTGCTCACCTAAAATGTTGACCCTGAGTACTTTGTATCTTCCCCTTTCACTGGTTTGTGCCAAATTGCTGTCCTGGAGGCCTTCAGGAATTTCTCTTTGTTCCTAACCCTAGAACAAGCATGGAAAAGATTGATACATCTGCCCCATAACTGCGGCATGTAAAGCACATTCTGGTTTTTGATGGAAACCACACCTATCTTCCCTGAGCTCGGGTGTACAATTCTCTTCCAGCTTTGGGTTGTCTTTTGGACTTTGTTAAATTACTGGCTGAAACCCAGGAAATGATGCTGTCAGACTAGCAATACGCCGAGGGCAATCCCCAGGGTCTGTCCTATCAGGTGGTGGATGACAGTTTCCTCAGTTGCCTGCAGGAGGCAATGGCACATTTGACACACAGTTCTCATTAGTATGGATTTTTGCTTGAAGGTACATCCCATGGCACCATAAAATTGATGCAGCGCTTGAGAAACCATAATGATTCAGTTTGTAGACTGAAAGAAGATGGAAAAGCAAAACCTCTAAAACCTTTACTAATGAAAATGTGCTTTCATTTTGATACAAAAGGACGCAAAATTATTTGGAGCAAACGGAGTGCTCAGAAGGTCATTGTTAGGGTACCACATGCACTAACAGTTTTCTTCAATGAGGCCTGGTCTACAGGAGAAAGGTAATCCTTTCACCCCATGTAGTGCTTTGAAATGAAGAGGTTAAAAAAAACTGTGGACACCCAGTTTGGCTTTCCGTGTCTGGAGGGCTCCTTGTGCATGACACCACCAGAGCACAGCTTTCTGCTCTTACCCACACACCTAGGATCTCCACCTTATCAGGCTTTTCTGATGTCACCAGTGCTTTCCTTCTGCATCCTTCCTGTAGTTTCTAATCTCAGTGCATACCAGCCCCTTACAGATTATCCCCTCTTCCCTCCCACCCACCCTACAGGTGCAGGTTCCTACCTGTAGGCAGCAATTGGGTACTGCTTCCCATAAAACACTTGCTCAAACAGCCACTTCAAATGTTGGTTCCTGCTTGGAGGGGCTCTCTGCAAGTCATGCATCTTTATTTTACTTGGAATATTGTCTTTTGTGGAAGAACGTGAAAAAAATCTTGGCTGCCACCATGAAGAGTTTCTTGATGTTTTCTTGTGACCCTATCTCTGCACACCTCTGTTTCTTGCCCTTTACATGCCCTTTGAACTCTGCATTTCTGGCTGATGTTATCCTTGATCTTGGTACACAACAGCATCCCAGCTGTAAACTGAAGAGCAAGGACCTTAGCAAAAATGGCTTACATTAGAAAGGCAGCTGCCATGTATATTTTTTGGTCACAGGTTTTCCCTCATGACTACTGTGTGTGTGCTGTTGCCACAAGTCCCTTAGCTGGAAAAAATCTTGGCTTTCTGTTGAAAGTATGATGCTCATCTGGACTGCATGTTGTCCTTCACTCAGAGAGTGCTCTTGCAAAGAGGCCTACTGCTCAGGCTGTTGAACCATTTTCTCATTCTTACAGATCCATTCCTTTTGCAGATCTGTGCCTGCACAAATACATGACTATGACAGTGACTCCATTAACACAGCAATTGCTTGGAATCTGTTAGCATTCCATTTTCAGTCTGATTTTTGACAGATTTATAACCAGACTGTAGAAATTAACTGCTGGAGGAAATGTGGCATTTAGTCTCAACATGAACACATTTTATTTTTCTACATGGTTGTATTTTTTCTTACCATACTTTTTTTAGAGGTTAGACAAATAAACTTATGCTTGCTTTAGTGTACTTCTTTTCAAGTGAAAAAACTCCAACCTTTTCATAAACATTTAAAAACTGTCTGGCACAGTGACAGATGTTTATTGCATAGTCCTCTCTGATGTTGCCTGAGAACAGGTACTGATTAAATGACAGCTACTTATCAACACATTAAAATATAACTCCACTGAAGAAGTAACAGCTGAATAAAATAAGGTTAGCAGATAAATAAAATAAAGTGCCAGAACAAACAAGTGCCATTGATAGACTGATTTTTGAAGGATTGAAGGACTCCTTTTTGGTAGTCCTTCCCATTGCAACAAATATACTACCGTTACATTTTTAGAAAATGAAGTTGATAGCAGATATCAAGGACAGCATTCCCTTTGCAGTAACCTGAATTTACCAGTGAGCCCAAGGGGAAGTACTGCACACCTTTTAATGCAGATGGTGGCAGAAGTCACAGGAGTGAGGGCAGAGGAGAGAAAGCAGGCTTGCAGGACTGGCTCTGGGTGTAAACACTTGCTCCTCTGCACTCACAACTGCCATCCACAGCAGTTTACAGAGGTCCTGGGCAGGGGTGGTGGCAGGGGTGGTGGCAGGGGTGGTGGCAGGTGACAGGCAGATTTCACTGGGGACACACTGAGCTGATGCCCAGCTGATGCCCACAGTTTGAAAAAACCTTTCAGGCTAGGCATCTGAAATCTTTCAGTTTTGCCCCACTAGTCATGTTTTCTAGGCCATTCTTGCTTTTTTACTAACACGAGTATGTTTGCCCCAAGTACCATTTCATACACATAGTTTCAAACAGCATTTTTTATAAAGTGACAGTTTCATACCTTAAGGATGGAAATTAGGGAGGAAAATTAAAAAAAAGGCTCCCTTACTGCAGAAAATGCTTTATTTGATAGGAATTTCAAGTGCGTTGACAGTTTGCTGTAAAAGGACCCTGCTTACAGAGTCCAAAGGAGCTTGCTACAAGCAAAGCACCTAATAATGTCTCTCTCCACCACTGTCCTCTGGAGAAATTCCATGCAGAGAAGTGGTAAGTGTGTGTTTTTCAGACAAGGCATGTCCCATGGCTGTGCTGGTGGATAGTAGAGTAGGAATTACCCTGTGCATCTGCCCGGAGAAGATTTTTCTCCTTGGTCTCAGTGAGCAACTCCAAAACAGGCCAGGAGGCTGGATCCTGTAGCAGAGCCTGAGTAAGAGACCCAGCAGCTCTGTCGTAACAGTTTCTCATACCTTTTTCCAAGGGGAATGGTCCATTTCAAATGTAAGGAATAAGGTTTTAACAGCAAGAGAATAATTCTTTTTTTCTACCAGTTGTATCTCAAAACTTGTTTTGAATTGTAAATCATTTTTAAAAAAATAAAATATCTGAGGCCTTGGAAATCGCTGCTGGAATACAAACATCCAAGTAAGCACTAGGAAGGAAGCTGTCTTTGATAAGCATTCTTGTTCTTTACTTACTGGCCATATCTGCTAGTCCTATTGGGGTCCTTTCTTGTAATGCTTTCTTATCATAGATATCAAGGAGACACTTGGCAACCTGTGAGAAACCCTTCATGTTTTCTGAGAGAAGCTGCCTTTGCCATATCTCTGACTCTGAAATGGAAGTATAATTCTGTACTGGTCTGTGTTTCAAAGGGTGTCCCAAGAGTCACCATTACATGGGAAGAGTCAATCTCTGCTACTCTGCTTTTCCTCACCACCCAGGGACCTGGGGCTGGTTAAAGACACTGAGCTGTAATTGCCTTAGGGCCAGCACATGCCTTTCATGCTTTAAATTTCCAGTAGCTTCTTCTTACTGCCACCCCCATGAAGTAGAAGGACACTGGGAAAGCAACAGATAGTTTTCTGTGCTTTGGGGATGGTGACAGGGGGAGGGGTCATGACCTTAATGATTTTGAAGATGTGCTTCAAAATCATTGAAAGCTCGTTTCATTGTGGAATTAAAAAACTAGTAAATGTTTTTCACTGAAGAGTACACAATAGGAGACAGATTAATGCATGCCCAGGAATCCTGGATTGGACATTTTTAGTTGTTCAAGGGAAAGTTGCAGACACAGCTTCCTCTTGTAAACTTGTTTAACGTGGGGTATTTCAGTGGGCAAGCTTTACTTTTAACAAGGCTAAATACTTAAGGCACCATACTGAAATCCATTCTACTTCAGAAAAACTTGTTAAAGACACCAGGGAAAAACATGGAAGTGAATGTGACTATAAATTAAGCAGGTACTTGAGTTCTATCTTGAATTCATATGGGCTTACATGCTCAGTTTTACTTCCTGAAATGCTTTCCTGAAGTAGGGTTCCTGACAAGGATTATCATGTTGACTTTATATGAGACATCATTTATAGTAAAATGCTTGCATGCTTCCTTTCATAAGCTGCTGAATAGTCTTTACTATCCCTGCATCTCTGTGAGTAGATATGACTAAAGAAGTGAAGCGATATTGCACTTATCTGCAGAAATATAATTGGATACTTGAAATTAGTAAGAAAAATCCTTCAGAGGAAAGAGGAATGAGAACAGATTTTGACTGACCATGTTATAGTAGGATGGAAGTATTTCAATATTCAGTGTGATAACTAAATAGTTATGTCAGTATCAGGCAAACTTGATGGTACCAGGTGGAACCTGTAATATTATCCTCTGCCAAAGTAATTTTCAGAAGCAGTAAGACAGCCCTGCTACCTGAGCTGAGACTGACTGCAGCTAATGAGAGTTAGAATTTTTATTATTATTTATTTTGATATGGTGAACCACATGATCAACCCTCACAGAAAGCATCAGATGTGGACTGGAGAAGGAAAAAAATTCCAGGTTTTGCATCCCAAGGCAGGGAGCGCACTGTAAGCACAGCTGTACTTGCTGTCTCAGGAAATTTACTGCCATGCCAAACCTGCAGTTGGATATGGGCATCTGGCAGGACCCTAGGATAGTGTAAGGATTTCTCTCTGGACAGTTCCTTGAAGGACAGCGATCTGTCTTCATAATCTTCGTAGTGTTCGTGTGTTTGTCCTTTCGGTTCTGTCAAGGTTCTTTTTTCTACTTTTTTAAAATTAAAAGTCTTCTTCAGTTAAAACTGTTGTGTGTGGTTTTTTGCTGTATGAAAAAATGATGCTGTTTGCATTAGGGTGCGCCGCATGCTGCCTTGCAGAATCAGGGCATCTGAGACGAGAAAAGAGCCCTAGTTCTCTGCTTTACTAGCTCAAGTCCAGTCCTCCTGCCAGGAGGAAGGTTTCCAGCTAGGTCCCATCAGTCACCTCTACAGGCTATAACGCAGCTGCAGGTGGTGCAGTAGGCCCTTTCTCATTGATTAGGTAGAGTCATGACACCAACAGGAAAAAATTACCTGCCCAGTGGTTTGGTGCAATCAGTTCTCCTGGGGTTGGTATCTACACCCTGGCATGCAGAAGAATATGACTTTTCACCTGTCCAACAGGTGATTTCTTTATGCATTGGCTCCCCTAGCTGTGCACTGGAGGAGGAGTCCACTCTCTGAGCAGCTATTGCTTCATGAAGCTTCACGTTCTCTTTTAAGCCTCCTTTGCAGTTTCAAGGGTCTGCTCTGCCTGTACTCATGGTCCTTCCCCAGTAGCATGAAGAGGCCTTTCAGAGCTCTGTGGAGGAGCTGTGAGATACATGGGAGTAAGGTCCCCTGTGATGGAGCACATCTTACCAACTGAATTACAGGTGGTTTT
>VZTV01075876.1:0-12798 GCA_013400875.1 Anhinga rufa | reverse complement strand
GCTGGCTGGGACCAATGACTGCACTGTCTTTCAGGTGTTTTTCAGTTACTCCCAGAGTAATCTTCTCCATAATTTTACCAGGCACAGCAGTAAGACTGACAGGCCTGTAGTTACTAGGGTCATCCCTGTTGCCCTTCTTGAAGACTGGGACAACATTTGCCAGCTTCCAGTCAACTGGGACCTCTCCAGATTCCCAAGAGCATTGAAAAATCATTGAGAGAGGTCTCTCTATGCCATCAGACAGCTCTTTAAGTCCCTTGGATGAATCCCATCAGGCCCCATTGACTTATAGGAATCCAGCTGGAGCAGCAAGTCCTGCACAAGTTAAAAGGGTTTATTGTGAGTTTATCATTCCCACAGTCAAGGTTCACCAGCCCAGGGCTCTGGTGGTCCCTGAGCCCTCCATTGGTGTTGAAGACCTAGGCGAAGAAAGCATTAAATGTTTCTGCCTTGCTTGTGAGGTGACCATTCTCGTCAAGTAAGTTCATGAGTTTTGAGTATCTTCTTTCTTAATTGGATATAGAAGTGACACTTTTGTGGTAGTTATAAGTGGGGAAGCACTGCTGGGTCTTACAATTAAGTGCTCTAGGGAAGAGGCAAATGATACATTTTCTGATCCATTGAGAGCGTTACAGTAAATATGTCAAAAATATGACTTCTGTTGAGAGAAGTAGAGTGAACAGCAGCATATGCAGGAGTGAGCATTTGCAGAGTAGGCACTCATAAAGTAGTGTTTTTTGAGAGGAAACTAAATCATCATCATCATTTGCTCTTCTTATTCGGGAGATAAGAATTGTGAGTGGGACTAATGGCCTCTGCTAGCTTGTTCCTTGGAGAGCAGAGTTCCTGAGTGAGATGTGACTATGCCCAGTACAGATCCTAGGAGATCCTCACAGAGACACAGCACTTCGTGAGTTTCTATAGACTTCTTTTGCTAATAAACTAAATGTCATTCTCTCTTTTTAAGTGACAGAAACAAGGTCATCTTCCTGGGTACATTAGTTAATCCTGTGGACTTTGGAATCTTGCCCTGAATCCAAGGAACTGGTGGGTTTTGTTCCTTAAATACCATTATCAAAGGTTCAAGTCCTATTTCTGGGATGTAAAACTAATTCATAGGCTTGTGCTTTGTGAGGAGTTATGCCCAAATGTCAGGATCTTGCTGTGGAATGGGACTATTCCATTGTTGTTTTCACAATAGAAGGGAACTGTTGTGTCAAATGTGCTCTATAATACCTGTAATGCAAGTTCATACCCTACTCTCTGTTTTTACAAGCATGTGTTATATCTACTGCCCGCACTAGGTTTAAAGCCTGACACAATTGCAGTAGAAATTTAACGCAATGTATTAAACACTCATATGACTGGCTCTAGTCTCAAAAAAGGTTGCTCCCTTGACATGGTGAGCTTCAGAAATTGATTCAGGTGCACTGAGAATTGATTTGAGAAGTCTCTGTGGCCTTATGGGACTGCAGTGAAAAGAAAGCTCAATAAAAGGATGTTGTAAAAGCAATTTAGAGTAAGAGGCAGTAGTCAAGATCAAGGAAATTGGAATAGGTGAACATTTGCGGGGCATTCTCACTTTGAATTTGCATTTTAACTGATTAGGAAAACAACATGATAGTAAAGGGCAGTTTATGGTGGAAATTCATTTATTTTTTTTTTTTACTATTAGAATTTTTTTCTCTTTTATGCTAGGCCTTTTAGAAAGGTGCGTAAGCCAGAATACCAAGACAATTCTCAGGCCTATTCTTTCTTCTTTGTTTTTCTCTGCCTTGCTTTGGACTAGATGATCCCTGAGGTCCCTTCCAACCTGTGATTCTGTGTGTGATTCTGTGATTATGTCTTTCTTGGTGAAATGTCTTCTGTCTTAGGCTGGTAGTATTTTTTATTAAATTTTTTTCTGTTGTCTAGGAAAGATGCATGCTGCTAAAGAAAATGGTGTAGTTAGCTACACAGAAAAAGTTGCTAAATATGCCAAACAAATAAACTGAAGCATGAAAGAGAAGACAGTAAAACAAATTCAGGAATAGGTTTATAACTTCCCTGGGATCATGTGATTTTCAAATTGATGCAGTTCTTTCTTAATATCTTGGCTTGCTTACTGGAGGTCAGTAGAAGCCAAATCTGGAGGATATTATAGATAACCACTTGAGACAGGTCCTGGGCTAGAATACTAGACTTCAACATGGAAAAACACTGTAAAAAATCTACACTCAATTAAGAGAGAAATCCCTTCTTCAGGTAAATACAAATTCATGTTGTACAGGGCAATGAACAAATTATTGCTAGTGTGGCAGATCAGAATAACTGAAAAGCACTGTGGCAAACTCTGGCTTTTATTCCATGTATTTCCTTAACCTGAACTGTGTAAGAGAACCCGATTGGTTTGCATGTCTTGTGGGGATGACTGGAGACTAGCAGGACTTTAAAACTAAACAGAGGTTTGATGCAAAATTTCCAGGGAGCTGCACTTCCCAAGGCAATTCTTGAAGCAGGAACTGTGATGGAGTGCACTCCCTCTCCTTACAGAGGAGACAGTCGAGACCCAAACAGGTTGTCATTTATGTTTAACATGGCCTCTGTCTGTAAGGAATCGAATGGATTAGAGGGATGTAAATAGACACTAGTCACTTCAGTCCACTGATTCTAGCATAGACAAAAATGCATATGGCTCTTTGGAGGTGTGAAGTTAACTAAGACTTAGAATAATGGATAAAAACATTGGCCTGTCATGTCCAGTATATCGATGAAGAGTTCTTATTGTTATCTCTTTATCCTCTGGATACATCATTCAGTTTTGTCCCTTCCTTAGACACCTTTTTTGTTTTTTAGTTCTCTCCTGGGATTGTTTTATGAAGTGATTTTCTCCGCTGAGCGTGCAAGCACACTTGTTAGGATTTGATATATGTAAGCCACATTTTATTATGGTGGATGTTTTCATATAGGATTCTTATTGATTTTCTTGTGTTCTAGTTGATGATGAGGTGAAGTGATAATAAAGCATGTATGTGCTGGGTTTGTTTTCTTTACCTCTGCTGTGACTTGGACACGACATTGTATTTTTTTTTTTATATATGCCAAGTGCAGTGGAGAATTAATCTTTCTCTCAAGTAAAACGGTGTAGGATTACAGCGATAACTGCTGGTAGATGCTGTGTTTCTCCTTTGTAGCTAACTCTTGTGTGCTGAGAATCTTCCTTACTTCTTCAGTTTTTCCTTTTACATCAAACAAATGTGGTTTTGGATCTTTGTTCATAAAGGGCTTATTCCCGTTTCCAGTGAAGTTAGTGCTGAAATTCATATTGGTCAAAGGGAAGGTTAGAGACAGCCATCTAAAATAAATGCTGTGCAAGTATGAAATTATGTCAGAATACATCAGTTTTCATATGTGTGACAAAATGCTCTTACTGATCTTACTACTTACCCATATTTCTGAAGGAGTCTTGTCATTATGGTATTAAGATGATAGCATCTTGAGAATACTTTGCTTGGCACTGGAAATTCATACTACCCAACCTGTTGATGAAAAGCATGTTTTATCCATGCTGCAAAAATAAGAATACCTGCAACTGAAATGTACTGTACTGAATTGTACAGATGAATTGTTCTATAGCATTTCATACAGGTACATTGTGTGTGCCCAGTAAGGCAGAATTGCCTGTAGAAGGCATTTGCTAGCAGCTGCTTGTCAAATAATGCTGTCGTGAGAGGTGCTGAGAGTTTTCAGTCTAGTGATTACTCTTTTTCAACTATTCTCTGAAGACCATTAACTTCGGATTTGTGTAGCATGTGTGTATAAAACAAATACTCATATTGTGATGCACATTTTCAGCCTCCTGAATGCAAAAAAGAGAAAAGTGTTAACCTGTTGTGTTCAAAGGACAGGGTTTAAATTCCCTTCAGTGTTTGCTTAAAACTGTGTGGTCATTAATCCTTCGTTTCCTGCTTTTCCGACATCTTGGGGATTCCAGATAAATTTCCTGTTTTGATGGAAAGAATCACTTAAAAACCTAATTAAAAAAATAGAAAATAAAGTTGGAAACTTGCATGTCCCATCAGTTAAATGTACAGTCTCACAGAGGTTGGTGAAGTCCTACAATGTAAACGTGGATCTAAAGCAGGCTGGAAGTGTAACAGTCACAGTCACCAAAGACCACAAAGACAACTGGGGAGGGAGAATCATGTGATCAAGTAATATTTATTTGCACTCTGAGAGGATGCCTTACTTAGTGTTAATTAGCACATTTCCATTAAAATAATAATGACATAGCTAATTACCTAAAAATCTTTTCAGACACTCTAAAGAAAAAATTGTCTAAATCTGGAAAAAGAAAAACTTAATTTGACCAATGGAAACTCATATATTGTCAGGAAAAAACAAAAGCCACGAGGACAGCGCAAGAAGACTGATTGTATGTTATTGCCTTCTTGAGGTTTCAGTCAGTATCCTGAAATACTGGCAATGCAGCTCTGCTCCGGGTGAGTCAGTACTGGGTTTGTCAAGCAATAGAACTTAATAAATGTTCTCCTCTACTTGGTCATTGAAGGCTGGGCTTTTCACTTTTTGCCTTTCTTGAACTTATCTCTCTCTTTTTTTTTCCCTTTTCCTTCTTTGTTCTGTATCTGAAACTTAAAAAAAAAAATAAATTAAAAAGAATTAACAAGTATTTATTTTCTAGTGAATAGAGATTGCATCTCTCCTCCCAGGGCTTGCTCAGGGTCAGTAGCAACTTCTGCAAGAATGATTTATTGACTTCTCTACTCTGACCAGAATTAAAACGGTCACCAAAGGGCCTGTAGTCCCTAGACACCAGCTTGGCCTTCTCAGTCAATCTGCTGGAAAGATAGCTTTAGTTACATAGCAATTAAAAGACTTGCTTTATGGTGAGTAACTAAAGGGAAGTGGAGGGCAGAGAGGGAAAGGTTAACACACTGAGGCACAAATAGTACAGAGCACTAATTCTGTGCTTATATAGAAGTCTCTCCTTTCCCATCATCTCTCCTGTTCATTTTCCACTTTTACTTTGTATATGTCTCTTGATTTATTGAACCACCTTGGGAACCCTGGAGGCTTTATGAAAAGGGTTAAGATTCCTGGGCTGAAAATGCTACAAGTTTACGTCATGACATCTTAAACCTAGCTTCATGAGGGATGAAGGCCTATATGATCATGAACAATTTTACCATCCTTGGTTGTCTTCCATCTTTTTCTCCTTCCAGCTGTGGACCTGTTGGCCAGTTTAATCCAAATTTGACAAGAAAGGTAACAGCCTCCACAGTGCAGGAGAGGGGGTGCCCTTGGTGCTCTGCTGAGAAAACAGCATCACAGGTATAACCTTTACAAGGCACTAGACTACAAGTGAAAAAGCTCTGTTGTGAGAATTGTAACTTAAAGGAAATTTTAAGTTCAGTTTTGCACCTTGTTGGAAGCCAACTGGCACACAAACCTATAGGAAACCTGACTTGATCACTTCCTTTTCTTATGGTTCTGCTTGTTTTGCGACCAGTTGCTTAGCATCTCTGGAAAAGAGCGGTCCCTGTGGAAATTAGTACAATGTCTATGTGAATATCAAAGGCATTTCATTAATACAATTCTTGTTGTTGGAACCAAGCTCATGCAGAATCAAAGCATTGAGATTCTCTTTGTTTTGCCTTTATGGTAGTTTTGGAGAATTAATGTCTTCTCATGCTGTAATCTAATGCACTGTGATATGCCAGTGAGGAAACAATGCTTTTTGGAAGGCTGGTTGAAATTATGTGCTTTTCTCACTGCTTATTGGTTTGTTGTCTTGTTGTTTGATGACTGGTGTATCACATGATAGACTCCAGGCCTTCAGGTCTTGCGGAACTGCCATTCTTGCAGCACTTACTGAATTACACTGGGTGCATGGTACTGGCATTGTGAATTTTACCTTGTTTGGCTGCAGGGATGGATTGTATCAGGGAATTGTTCAGCAGACCCGAGTATATCCCTTCCTTATTGCTAGGGCAGCCAGCTTTTAACTGGTTTTCTAGAAGGACACTTGCAGATGTTTTTGTTTGTTTGTTTGTTTTTTAGCCACAGCTTCCTTTCTCAGCTGCTGTCCCATAGTGAAGAATTGGTGTCAGAAGTCAATACTACAGTGGTACTGTGGGGCTTGAAATGTGATTCAAGACTTATTTTGCTAGATTTAATAAGTGCATAAATGGTTTTATTCCAAACAGATATTATAAAGAAAAAAATAAACTTCACTGAATATGTTGATCACAAAGGGATTAAATGACATCTCAGACTTGCCAAGGAAGTCTGTGACATAGCTGTGAGTTGAACTCCAGATTTCTGCATCTCAGTGTAGTGTTTTAATGACCAGATCCTACAATTCTTGTACCAGGGAAGTGTTTCTCACTGAAGCATCTGTGTGCCAGACTGGCTTTAGTATCACACATGGACTAGAAAGTAGATCTTTTTCTTACTAAATCCTCTCCATCAAATAAAATTTTGGTGCAACTTAATGCCCAAGTGTAGTTGAGATTTATAGCAAATAATGAAGTCAGTATGAGTTTCTCCTATCTTAGTCTGCCAATGCATCTTAGTTTGTTCAGTGCTGGAACAAATAGTTCCCATGTCAGAGTTGAAGGCTGTTCTACCTGTCTGAGAGAATTTCATGTGAGGTGGGCAAAGATCCCTGGGGCCAGTTTAAGAGAACCAATTTAATTTAATGTGCATACTAATCTGAATTTAAAATAACTCTCACAAGCCTTTTTTTTTTAATTTTTAAATTTATTTAGTGCACAGCTTCACACATCCACAGAGTTCTTAGTGGAATGCCCGTTTATTTCCCATTCATCAGATCACAGTAAGCAAAGGATAAAAAACGTTCATGGCAACAAGGGATGTTAATTGCATTGTAAATTAGAAGCCTTGGATAAAAATATTAACAATTTTGACTTACAGTATTGTCATTGAATGCAATTTGAATTTTTAATCGCAACAAATAGTAAAAAAAAGCCTTTGCTGAAGAGTGTGGCAGCCAGTCTTGCATATTTTGGGCACCTTCCTGTTAAGAGATGAGGGCTTCATCCTGTCATGAGAATATCACTGTAATTCACAAAGTCTGTATAGCAAGGAGACAATGTTGTCAGACCTGAAATAACATCTGGAGTTACATTGTATCCAGGATGTTTCCTATTTTATTGACTCTGTTTAATATACATTAAAGTCCTTTGGGAACTGGAAGTCTCCAAAGCTTTTTTTTTTCCTCTAGTATCCAGTGGAAATACCAGCGTGCCCTGGCAGCCAAGAGGGCCAGCCGTGCCCTGGGGTGCATCAAGCACTGCATTGCAGCCAGGCGAGGGAGGGGATGGTCCCGCTCTGCTCTGCGCTGGGGCGGCCTCACCTCCAGTGCTGGGGGCAGTGTTGGGCACCACAGTACATTCAGGATATAAATGCACCTCCCAGCTCTGGATGCATTCACTGCTCTGAACCCCCCATATGTGTATGATGTAGAAGAGGACTTCTAGAGATGGCAGGATGTTGAGTCTTGGGAATCCTGACCCAGCGACCCCACCAAATGCTGTGTATCTGTAAATATGAAAATTCATTTTAGCTTTACCATGTCTTTCTATGCCAGGGATATATATAACCCCATATATAATTGCAAAGAAAGAATCAAGATCCTGTTTTCTACTTTTATTCTGGTCCTTTCAGAGAACTGTGTTCACATGCTAAAAGGCTGCCACCACCCAAATTGGTACCAAGGTCAGTTAAGTGACTTGTTTTTCATTTGAGGAGACAAAGTTCTGTCAGCGTTGTATGTTGGAACAGCTCTGTAAACTGAGGTTTTTGGAAGGGAAATGAAGAATAAACAGTACTTTGGGGGCATGATTTGGCCTGAAATGAAAAACATTGTCAAAAAAAACCAACACCAAAACAAGAACTAATGGTTTTGGAACAATGGAATAAGTCAGAGCATTCTTCAGAATTTTTGTTGAAACAGCTTCTAGTGGAGAACACCAAGAATTGCTCAAAATAAGTTTTAAAAGTCCTAAAGTAGCACATAAACTAAGAGTCCAACTTTCAGGGTCATTTGTTAGTGCTGTCTTGTAACTAATTCATGCATCATCATGCAGTTGAGGTGTGTGATGTACATGGTGCCACCAGAGATGCTCTTACCTTTCCCAGCTACTCCTTGTCAACGTCTGAGCACTGCTTTCTTTTCTGGGCCAATGGCTAGGTATCTGTGTCTATGTTTCAGGTATCTTAATGTGTATTATACACGTCCCTAAAAAGCAAGCAATTCTTCATTTTCAGGCTTGGACTAAAAAGTTGGTAGCTAACCCTTCTGGAATTGAGGTACAACTGTTTTCATCAAGACAGCCTGTGGGATGATGCAGACAGTGGTTATGTTTACAGCTCACATATAGCTTGATTTGCTGTGGAGATAAAGAAGATAGTAATTGGCCCAAAATTAAGCAGGTTTTGTGGCTTGTAAATGCTTGGTTATTCATTTTCACTAGAGGTATGCATGGGCCCTCAAATATAGATCCTCTCTAGGTCTTCATTTACACTCAGCCAAAAAAAGGCAGGGCTGGGGGCAGAATTAAGGGGGAGTTAAAAGATCAATTCTGATCATACCAGACTTAAAACCAAACCCAGAAAAATTCTGCTTTGAACCTGTGAAAAGTACTGTTTCTCTGTTAGCACTTCTCTAGCTTCTGTAAACACAAATCTGCCCACCTTGTTTCTCTGTAGCTTCTGTCATGGCAGCTTTACCCTCAGGTAAGATGCAAGGCAAAGTCTCTCAAAGGGACCATCCAACTTACTAGTAAAACTAGTTGTATCATAAAGTTTCTTTTAAAATAAAGACCTTTCATAATAATCCTGGAAGTGAGTGATGATCATCTTAAGTGGTCTCTTAATGAAATATGTTTCCTTTTACAATTTCAGGGTTTCATCCAGATTTTAATTCATTGGAAATATAGTTTTGACTTCTTTGGACAGTGGATGTGACTTTAGGGAATTTTGTGCTTTTATGAAAGTCAAGCTTCTCTGAATTAATAGTTGACAGAAGAGAGCAAGGTCTTTAATTTATTATAAATTTTACTCTAAAGTGATGTGTGTCAAGGATAATCCTACAATGTAAAGGAGTGTTGGCAGCAAATGATAAGAAGTGTCGAGGAAAGGGCAGAAGTGGGGAAGGGATTTTAACATACTGGTATCATGCTATGTCCTCTTTTAGATAAGCTGTAGTGACAATGGCTGTCAAAGCTGTCAGGGTACCGAAGGGCCCTTCTTGAGGCATATCTTTCTATTATCGACAGGCAAGGAAAAGTGGCTGTGTGTGCCTATGCATGCATATGTAGAGGGGTACAATTTGATCCCTTTTATTCTGGATCAGAAGAAAACATGAAATGTTGAGTAATACTCTGATTCTCATTTGTAATTATTGTATGTCCATAAAGTCTTTGGTGCTGTGTGCATGGTCATTTCTTCTGCACCTGTGGTGTAAAATTAGGGAGCTCATGTAATGATAGATAAGTTAATGGATATCTGTTTTGTATATATTATGTAAATGTATGTCTGCTATAATCAATACCTATGATACACGTATTAGTCCAGAGGTATTTTAGTTAACTGTAAGGCTTTCTAAGAGAGAGAGGAAAAGAACCTTTCTAGAATGTCTTTCTAGAACTGCTGCAGCAGAATGTTCCAAATTCAGATACTACCAGGTTTCTAACTTCATCTAAGAGTGGGTGAGTTTTAGGATGGAAGCATGCTCAATACCCTGTCTTTAAGTTATGTCCCAGCTTCATGAGACACTTGTTAATTAATTGAGATATTTCAATATAAGCAAATGCTCATAGCACAATTGTGTTTGGAATGAGGCCTTTGGGTAAATTGAGATTAATGAGGGATGGAATTGTCAAAATCTTGAAGTTTTTGATTGGGTGGATTTGCCAGTTCCCTATTACATTCATGCCTTTCAGTGGGTCAATGTCCTTTGCTCTGTTGGTTTGAGGATAACGCTGAAATGTTCTCTGCTGACATAACTTGTTAGAAATGCGAGAATTTTCAGGAACAGTTGTGTCTTTTATTTTTCAGTAACATCAGTGAAATGATCTTGCTAGTCTTGAATTTAAGCTTGTAGTCACTCTATGCGTTTAACTTTCGGTTGTGCCAACATGAGTTTTGCCAGAGTAAACAAAGTGAATCTGAGAAGCACATAAGCAGCATTGAGTAGAGATTTGTGGAACATGAGATGAAAGTACCTGGCCTGTGGGGAGAAATATTATTCTAAAAATAACTACAAAGAAAGAAGCAAATGGAACACAGAGCTATTTTATTTTACCATTCTGGTGACTCCAGTGGTGTACAATTGTTTTTCAAAAATGTTTCATCAGAAAAATATCTGACATGATAGGTTGTCCACTCTTCTTCCAGGTTGAGAACTGTATACAGATGTAAAAGAACAGTATACATACAGTTTGTCAGCATCGGTATACAGGTTCACTGGGACAAACCCCTCTGAAGCATTCTGCTTGATGGCTGATTAGTCATTTAATTTCCAGCACCTTGTATGAATAGGTTCAGTTTTTTTCAGTGACTGCTATGGCCTTTCTGTTGTATCCTGGAGCCCTACCTGTAAAACTGCTGTGAAGGAAGCATGGAAGCTAAGGTATAACAGCAATACTGCTAGTCTGGGTTGCAAAAGCAGCATCTTTAGCTCTCAAATTACCAAATAGTTCTTAGGAAAGCTGGAAATTTTTACTCTAATCCCTTGGAAATATCTCCCCTAAATTAACTCTCTATTAATCCTGCTGTTTGGTAGTTGCTGAAATGGTGATCCAGAGTTTATTTTTTAATGGGAATTTTTCCTGTCTTCACACACCCCACCCCACCCCCCCATTTTTTCCTGATGCTCTAACATAACAGTTTTGAGGAAGAGCCTATGAGACTGGATGGCAAGATTTATGGACTAGAATGCATGAGAGATTATGCTGTAGCTAAAACTTGTATGATCAAAGATATTTGTGCTTATAATGGTGGTTTGTCCGGTCCTTTGGGAAGTACAATTCCTATTTTTGCACCAAAGAGTGACTTCAACTCTTGTAAGCCAGAGGAGATACAAATGCAGAGAATCACAGTGAGGCCCTTAGTGCAGGAGAGTGACTTAAGAGTTGTTTAATATACCATTTTTTTAAAAAAATAAAACAGGATTTCATTCTGTGATGATTTCCCTGAACATTTCTTTATCTTCTGGACTGTCATTTGGCCAGATGCCCTCCAGAGTAGAATCACTCAGGCTGTGAAGTGCTGAGTGCAATCTTCACATTGCAGCAACCTAGAGGGCACAGGGAATGGAGAGAGTTCCTCCTCATCTCCTTTGCTGTAAGGTAAGACTGGCTGGCAAAGCAAGGATTCCTGGTGCTTATTCTGTAGCCTAGCCAGCCATCTTCTGCCTGCTGAAGCACAAACAGCTGCTGTACATCCAGGGTATTCATACTGTTGCTGCTGCTTAACAACACAGCATACTATGCAAAGGCTTGAAGAAGTGTTTAGGGCGCCTTCACTTAGCCCTCCTTGCATTTACATGACCTGCGTATGTGGAGGTGAAGATCCCTACATTAAGCATGCAAAGGGTTTGGGGTTTTGCTAATCATTAGGAGTGGGAGATATGTCTAAGAACATGGCTGATGCTTTGCTGCCTGGTTCAGAATGTTGTTATCCCAAATCTGCAGTCCAGAGGCTTGGCTGGAGTGCATTTTACTTTTCATTGTACGCAGCTGTACATATCTGATGAAACCGAATAGTACAAATGTTTCTTGGCACTGCAGAGACTGGTGAAGCAGAAGGCTTTTGTCTGTTGATTCTGGACTTGTTTCTGCTGTTGATGTAGGTGCTGTAAAAAAGGAGTAGGTGCCTCTAGTCCTGCAAGCACAGTGGTTTAGAAAGAGTTTTTAGAAACAAAGCTCTAAAACAATGCTGATGTAAGTAGGTAATTTTTAGAGGGAGTAACTAAAGTAGGTTTAACAAGAAAGAGCTGCTAAAGCTGAAAGTGTCAGATTAAAAAGGTCGTTGGTGAACTAAGGACTTGTATTAGAGATGATGAGTCAAAAGGGATCCCCTGTCATTTGGGGTGCAGCTTCTGAATCCTAGAGATGATGTGATTTTTATTTACATGAGACTTAACATTGAATCCTCTCTCCTTTGAGAGTCCATTCAAAGATCTTTGGTTTGGTTCTAAAATTCCGGTTTATGTTTGAGGGGACAGTAGATACCTTATCGATTACAAATTTAACACATTACAATCTAACACATGACACAGCTCTTGAGAGGTGATATCAAAAGTGGAAGCTTTGGATGGCTGAGCGAGCAGCTTTTAATATGAACTTCAATGTCACTTGCAGTGAGAAATGTTCAGTTGGTATTTCTTCTGTGGTATGTAGCAACTGTGCTGACACCTAAAGGCTTGATCCTTAGACCTGCAAAGTCAATGGCCCAGCCCTCGGGGGCATCAGTGATGTAGGATCAGGGCCTGAAATGGCCATTGCCTGCCTTACTGGAGGTGTCATCGTGTCAGCCTCTGCTACAGGACAAAACGCAGGCATCCTCAACCTAGTTTGTAGTTGCTGAATAAAAGAAGCAGGACTGTCTTTCTGTTTTGCATTTAGTTTGTGTTTATTGAAATCAGTATTGTACGCTTTAGTTTGGAAAAGTAACACTTTGGTTCCTTTTAATAATGGAAAACTTCTATCTGAATCCATTGTTTAGATTTTATTTAACAAACATTTCCTTCTCCCTCCACCCATTCCCTTG
>VZTV01075869.1:0-21164 GCA_013400875.1 Anhinga rufa | reverse complement strand
CAGTCAGTTCTTTTTGTGCGTCTCATCGTTCTCCCTGCACATTCAAACACTTACTTCAGTTCAGCCCAAGCCATCTGCGTGACTGCTGCCAACCCCTTTACAGTGTGTGTTTTGCTCAAGAAAGAATTCCCCCCCGCCCCCAGATAAAGCAGAAGTCTCTCTTGTTACCGAGTTCACGTGCATTTGCAAGGGAGGTGGTTACGTGAATCTCAAAAATAGCATTCACCTGAGTTTGCTCCTCAGGAAGAAGGTCATATATAGCTTCATGCATCTTTGCCATTTGCTTGCAGATATTCCTGAAGCATGCTGAAGGAACAGGAGCTTTCACTTCATACTGGAAATAAAACCAAAACCAGTTACTCCTTTCTGGCACCTTGAAGAGTTTATAGAGAATTTCCAACAGCCACCTGAAGCCCTGCATTGCTAATGATGTCACAGATCAAAGCTCATTTAGCGTATCACAAATTAAAGCGGTCACTGGGCATGGTCTGATTCAGCCAGGGACTAACATCATACAATCTTTCTTCATAAGCAAACAGTAACATTCAAACCAGTATGAAATCTGAGGATTTCCCAACTTCATGTATTCATCTCTGTTAGTTTGAATTGCTTCTCCTTGCTCATTACTTTTTGTTGGTTCCCATCACCCTCTGAATTACAGGTGCAGAGAGAATAATCACTGTGCCAGCTACACAGATGCATGCTGTGTGGCCTGCTAGCTGGCCCTCTCCTTCAGATTTGCGCGAGTCAATGACAGATGAGCAATTCCACCTCTGATGAGTATGCCCCTCAAGTACTTCATGAGAGAAAACTACTTCTCTAAGATCACATATATCCAAATTTCTGAAGAAATAAGGAAAGCAAAGCATAAAGAAATGGAAGCTCCTGAAAACTCAATGTTGGCCATAAAACCACAAAAACCAAACACACACACACACGCACACACCCCGCCCCAACGTTGCAGAAATACCATGGAAAACAAAGTAGAAAACATCCCTTCTCCCAGTGACCGAAATCAAGAAACAAGACACTGGAAAACTCCCAGATGGCAGGAGACTTGCTACAAAGGGAACAAAATTCTTACGTCCCCACCCTGGATAGGGAAGATCTTAATGCGATTTCAGAAGTGCTTTGAAAAAATGCCTCAGGAACAGCGAAGCCAGCTCTTCAGTTCCTGGTGGAGAGGCTGTGCTAGCACAGGCCTGGGTGAAACACTGGTAGGGTGCCTCTGGTAGGGTGGTACTTCCCCGCAGAGCCTTGCACAATTCAGTGGAAGAGCTGAATCATTATAACTAAATTATTTACGAACACTTTGGAAGAAACGCTCTCTCTTATGCTAGCCTGAATTGTGAAAGAGAACAAAGCTTGCCTGAGTGCGAGAGAAAAAAAGAAATGGGGAGTTTTGAGAAAGTCTTCACGGAAAATCCAAACCGATGACCTAATTTTGACAGAAGCAGCAGAAAAATCATGCTTAGTGCTCCAGGAGCCCTGCTCCCTGCATGGGACAACCGCACAGCGTCCGGGATTGGGCCTCAAGACATGAGTTAGGCAACAAATGATTTGACGATTTACCAGTAAGCTGTAAAGCCAAAGGGAACTGGCAAGCTGCAGCGATGGCTCTTGCATAACTACAGACAAATCTAACTCTTCATTGTGATGGGGGAAACGCAACAGCACCAGACAGAAACATGAGCTCCAGCCCTGCAAGGTGCTGGCCATTTTTATCTCCAGCTAAGGTCAACAGTGTGTAATACCATGAGGGATCAGACAAAAATTTGCTGCTCTTCTGTCCAAACAGTCACAAGACAGCAAGCTCCAAGAGAAGCGAAGAACTTGCACTGGATTTTTTCCACGAACGTTTATTCCTTTTTAAAAACCTATGTCTTTTTCACTTGTTAATTACAGCTGTTATACACCCCTGTTCCTGCTTTATCTCCCTGCCAAAGTTAATAGACAGATGCTGTGAACTGCCGTACTGCTGTGAAATGCCCCGCTGAGCGTGCGGCCTCACCACACTGGCACTGTGTGAAGACAGCTCCTGTTCCACGGAGCTCCCAGAGGGAAGCAGAGCCTGGAAATGCAAAAGTGACTTGCCCACGTTACCCAAGTGCCAGGTCAATGTCCTTCCTACTGGACCAAACCGTTTGTCTCCTACAAAGCTGGTTTCTAGACCATGCACTATTTGTTTTTAAAGCATGCTGGACACGCACTGCTATGAAACCCGCTTGCTTACTCCTTCAGATTTACACGCTTTAAAGCGGGTGACCACTTTATCCACAAGGCACTGAAATATTTAGACTCTCACAATAACACATAAAACAAAGAACACACTGACATGGTTGCACTGACATGCCCATTTGCAAGTTTCCTGTTTTTATGTTCTTCACAGCCTTCAGTGCCAACATTTCATTATTTCAGGAACAAGATGAGCCAAATTATGGGCTATGTTAGGATGGAGGCAAATCAACACATGGTCTCCTTTTCTCCTGTGCTCTGTGGGTTGCATTCACATGAGCCAGGCACTCTCACTCAAGCCTTTAAGAGCTCTAAAGGACAAGAATATTCTCAGTTTGTATCTCATGCCAGCTCACAGGAGCAGAACCGGCTGTAAAGATGGAAGGACAGAGTAAGGGATCGATACTTACTAACTAGCATCAAGAACATAAACTGTGTTACTGGTTTGTTGTGGGGTAACTTGTTTAGCATCAATAATCTAAATTCGTGCATTGTCTTTTGTTTTCAAAAGATAAAGTGACCAAAAAGCCATGTTACTTCATAGAACAGGTATTTTTATGTGATGCAAAAAGCCAAAAAAACCAGCAGACCACTATTTGGATCTTTAGAAAAGGGCATAAACATGTTTTAAAAAAAGTGTAAGGCAACAGGGGGCAGGGAATCCTAATTTAAAAGCTTTGGGGGTTTTTCCCCCCTAAGTTTAGGTAACACTGTTTGAAAGCCCAAAGAAACAGATGAAAAGAGAAAGCACAACATAAAATAAACAATAAAATAATAGAAACAGCAAGAAAGACAGAAATGCTGCCTGTTATACATGCCTCTCTGCAGCCCCCATCAGCCTGTCCCAAACCTCTGTTCCACCAGGGAGATTCTGTGCTTCTCATAAGCTCCTACAAGGAGGAGGTTGGCCCAGGCCAATCAATCAGATTGGTCAGTAAAGAATTAATTATTTTTTCCTCTCATGAAACAGCTTCTTTTTTAAGAGCATAAGATCCAGAGCAAAACCCCAAGCTTTAAAAGCTCATGCACTTTATCCATCAGATCTGTGGGCCCAGCAGATCCCATGTCGGGGAAGTCTCTCTCAGTGTATTCCACCTCGAGATGAGTCAGAGTGAGTGGATCCAGCCCAGGAGCAACCTATTCCACTGACGAGAGTTCAAAAACCAAAAAACACTAAGAGCACATCATGGGACAGCTATTAGTGTTGCTACACAGCAGAAACTGCTAAGCACAGACCTCTAGCTCCCAGGCCTGCAGCCCAATAAAGAGCTGGTCCTTCCCCTCCAAAAACTCTTCCTCCTCAGCAGTTTTGTGCTGCTTCCTCAGTGGCAGGAAACGACATGCTCCCCACTTCCAAAGAGGCACCCTCGGGAAGAGCAGGAAACAGGAACAGGCTGAGCCTGACTGCAGACAAGACCTGTCAGCAGATAAAACTGCTGAGGGTAGGAGAGCACTTCAGTTTCTAAACACCAGAGCATCTGTGCCAGCCAAAGCCTTTCTGTTACCGCTGAAGGTGTAAATGAACGAGTTCTTTTGTGGGGGTGAAGGCAAACGACACCCAGGTGGCAAATATTAAGACAAAACACATTCACAAGTCCAGCACAGAGCTTTGTGTTTATACAGTTTAAAGAAGTTCAGACACTTCCTGATTAGGAAAGTTTGACTCCCTTTGAAACATCTAGAGTGTATATACAGCGAGCCGTCCAACTGCAATTTAGAGAGTGTATAATTATTTCCATAAATCATTACCTTGGATAATAGCTTGTCAAATAAGCTATCCATTATGGCAACGAGCTTTGCTGAAATTTCAGCTATGTGGTCGTGATAATCCTGTAATGGAAGAAAGCAGTTTTTATTTACTATCTAATGGCATTCATATTCTTCAGAGCACAGTCGAAAAGCAGAACTTTGTGTTTAATTAGGAAATGCCAAAAGAATTACCTTCATAATGTGGTCAAAATGCCTGAGCATGCTAAACTGCTTTGGCTGCAGTCGAGCTTCAAAATGAGCCCTGATAATAGGAATGTAGTGTACGATTAGCTGTAGGCAACGTGAAGAAAGGGCTGTAAATCCAGAAGCGAGAGGGAAAGAAAAATAGTTATTACACAGGAAGAGTCATTTTGTATAGACTGTATCTCTTTTAACATAGATAACAGATCTGACACAATCTAACATGCTTTAAAAAACCAAAATAAACAAAAAAAGCCAACCCAAACCACACCACAAAAGCCCCGCATTTGTTTCCACTGGGAAACCCCACCCAGCAAAGACACCAGACTAGCACCTGGCTATTCACACCCAGCTTCTGTAAGATACAGGGTACGGGACTAATTTGACAAGAGGCCTTAAGTGTCTACTTGACATTTTGAGCCCTAAGCTCACACAGGCATCAGAGATCTCAAAAGACTCAACTCATCAGCTACCTAACCTTGGCAGCCCATGCTCAAGACATCAATATTTCTTCTGCGGGATGTGTACATACACACTCTATCCTGCCAATGCTGAGCTGCCCAGAGCCAGCTCCTGCCTGTGGTGCCGGCAGGATTCCCAAAACTGAGCTCCTCCTGTGCCCACCAGGGCCTGACCCAGCAGGAGGAGCCAACACAGTGGTGTCAGAGTGGTCACCACACTGGCCAAGCCTTCTGGAGCAAAGACCCCATGGCCCCTTGGGGGGAAGCCCCTCAACCCATCCTCCTCAAGCTATTCCCTTTTAAAAAGGGAAATGCAGACTGGTAATCAGGACACTCTGAAAACACGGAACTGCAAGTTCAAACACCTGCTTCAACCTATCAACCAAAGGCTCATCATTTCAGGAGACAGTTTAAAACTGGGGGTCTCGAGTAGTGTGTCAGACTCTTCTGTAGCATGGAACTGGGCACCTAGTTCTCCCCAGCTTTTCAGAGCAGCCCAGGCAGGTAACTTGGGGCTGGCAATTCAGCTAAATAGCTGCACACTGAAAATGAGAAACTCTAAAGCCCAAATCATAGTTTGGATTCAGCCCACAGACACAGAGCCTTAAGTTACCTGACTGTGCCAGGACACTCAGCCACATAAAGACTAATTATTCGATTCAGAGCCACCCACAGAAATAATTTTGCGCATTACTGACATGTGGTTATAGCCCGCAGGAGCTGTATATAGACACTGCGTTACAGAATACAGCACCACGGGGCAGACGGGACAGCACAGCTCAGTGAAATGCACGGGGAGACAGGGGTTTGGCTGCATTCCTCTACCTACGTACCTCCAATCTCAAGATCTGAAGACTAAGCAGCTCCCAAGCATGCCAAAGTCACCACTGGAAAAGTAACTACACCTTCCCGCAGCCAAAACATTTTCATGGAAAACTTGCTAGCCTGTATATTTTGTTGTCATGTTCCCTTCATGTAAGACAGTGAAGCTTTACATTTAAAGTGATCCAGTAGACAGTAAAGGAATTAACCAGACAATTCACAAGCTTTTATACATGTTTTACCTCCTAACCAGCAAGGTCTTACCCCCCTGTCTTCCATGCACAGCACCACAACACAAACATAGCTCATCAGAAATGTTTAGGGTTTTTTTGCGCTTGTTTTTTTTTTTCAACAGGCAGAACAAGCTTTGACATTTTAAATATAGAAATCCATACCTAGGTTTTTTGTAGTGATTGTTTTCAAACCAACAACTTGTAACGCACCAGCTCCAAGCACTAGTTGGCAACTTCTAGAGTTAAAATACTGTGAAGAAAAAGATAGTGAAAATGCATGCTGACTCTTTAACAACTACACATAACCAAAGTTGAGAAATACCATCAAGAGAATTTTGCAAGATCAAATAGAATATTAAGGCCAGTACCAGAGTTTCACGTACTCCTTACTACAGAGGAGTCTGCAACTGTTAACTAGTAAGACAAAAGGAACTTTTCACCACTCCCAGTAGTCACTGGCCCAAAGTATTTTTTGACTCAGCTTATGCTAAAGCACTCAAAGCAGCGTTTCAGCAAAGGGAAGCAGAAACACTGGCTATTAAAAAAAAAAAAAAGACAGCTACTCAGTGATTTCAATTCAGGGCCTAATTTCTGCTTCTCTATGAGACCTTTGGGTAAGGCTTCTCTCAGTGTGAAAGAAAAGCAGGAATTGAGACTTGCTGCAGACTAGTTACATTCAACCTTACTTTGAAGGCCATACGCAAGAACAGCTTTGTACTAGAAATCTATAAAACATACTTCTCAAACCAGGACCTTGGATGGAGTGAAGGGTAAGGATCTCACTAGTTCTGCTAAGTGGAGTAGACAAGTGTAAGATCAGAATGGAAAATATCAAAAGAACAAGTTTCTGCTCTGGCCCTAGACTTTCCCCACTGCTGATGTTAAAGAAAACTTGAAAGCACTGAAACTCACTGCTGCTGAGGTGGCTGAATCCGTATTTGTAACACTAAAATACTGAGATTAAGAAATGATGCGCAGAAGATGTTAAGCCATGTCAAAACCCAATTCTGTAAGAATTCCAGGTATAGTGGATGACTCATGACTTGATCTTCCTAACTTAGTTCCAGGAGAAAAGAAGTTATCATTAAACGCACACAGGCCAGCAAAGTCTCTGGGCAGTTAAGACAGTTCCTGTTAGCATATTCTGTCTTATTTTGGAATTCTGCTCCATCACTCAGCCTGAGACTCCAGATATTCTAAACTGGCTTGGGTGATGCAGTAGAGACGGAGGAGCCGTTGCTGTTGTCCCCGATTCTTGCACTGAACGGAGACCAGAAGTCCCAGGGCTCGTGTTTGAACAGAACTGTCCTGTTGACACTGGGATGGAAATTGGGAGGCAAAACCTACAGAGACCTCACCCTTTCTCATGCACCTGAAGAAAGATTCACAAGAAATTGTGACAAGGTTGCCCTGCAGCTTGTGTCTGCAACACAGGATTTCCCTCACATACAGCTCCTTTTCTTTGGGGCCACAATCCCGCTTCACAGGTCTTGCTTCACGATAATGCAAGAACACACACAAAACTTTAACCCTCCTTGAGTAAAAAGAGGAAACAATTTTCCTGGCTATTGCCTGGAGTCAGTCACAAAACTCGGGACTACAGAGGATATGATGTGAGCAACACACACCCGCTCTGGGCTGCCAGAGTGGTGTGTCCAGGGCCAGAAAAGGAACCCAGAGATAGTGCCACAACTGAACCTGAGCTACGGGTGGCCCCTGACACCAGAGAATCATAATCTACTCTGCTCTCAGACAAAATTCAGGATCTGAAAGAGTCTGACATTCACTTCATCTCCGCCTCCTCCTGAAAAGCAAGGCCTTTTCTTATGCCTCCTGGTGGACTTCAGAAGTAGATCCACTGAGCCAAAGACAGATATATCCTACACAGCCTAAGCTCCTCTGAGGAATTTAGCTCACGTTAGCGCCAACTCATTGACTGCATGGCAGTCCATTAAAAACATGCTATAAAGGATGACGGACACTCGTTCTCTCCCCCCTGCCTTTCGCAGACACTACTGTTACCGGATGGCCTGTTGCAGACAAAGCAGCAAGGACGTAGCATGCCTGAAACATCAAAAGAGCAATACCCCCTCCTTGTGACTGCATGGAGGAAAGCATTTCTGCATTCCAGCACCGTGGCTGCCAGCCTTCTCTTGTCTGCAACAGCTGAACAACTCCAGTAATTATGATTGTGTTTTTGTTCATACACAGGCGTTATTTCACTCTGGTTGCAGCCAAAGTCCAAAATGGCCTGGAATTTCATTACCTGGGAACACTTTGCAGCTTCCATCACAGTAAAGACTAGCTCTCACTACCTTCAAAGCTTGCTAGCTCTGACAGCTGTCAAACAAAAAGTGTAGTGACTTGCAAGGACACTCTGAGTGGCTCTTATTTTGTTCAAAGTGTAATAAATGAGCTTTTATTTTTGCTAGCTGCTCTTGTCATCTCTACAATTGATGGCACCTCCCTGCTAGACAGGGAATACAATAATGAAACTGCATATGATGTTTGAATATCAAGGAATAAAACAAATGACACAGAGCTAGAACAAGATACGGTAGGGATAGAGAAGTAACACAGAAATGCAAATCTGGACAAGTTTGAGGCATCTGCTGCTATTCTGCCTGCCTGAAAAAAGGTGCTAACAAGACTTGAGTGAAGCAGCAGCAGGAGGACGAGAGGTGAAGAGGGGCATCCCCAGTCCCAGACTGGCTGATTTGCCTTGCATAGTGCTTTCCAAGGGGAAGGTTTGTGGATGAATCTGAATGATGACTGCAGGGAGGAGTGTTCCTGCATCTGGTTATGCAGATAAGAACTACCAACAGGAAGATTATTTAAAGGTCCACCTCCTAGGGTGTGCTTCCCCTCCCTCGTCCCCCACCTTATGTAAAATATACTTTGAGAGCAGAATCTGTTTGTCTTTTATTGATTGTGCTTATGTTCAGAACTCTAATACCTGACATAACCTTTGTGGGCAAAGACACAAGTGAAAACCTTGAAATAAATTAACTGCTAGGCTTTAGAGCCTACGTTTTTTTATACACACACACATATATATATATGACGCTTTTAAGGTGCATTCATGTGCTCCATTTATTATTGTTTACTTATCTGTGCTTTACCAGCTTTCTTCTTCTCTAGTGAGAAATAAATGACAAAAAGGTCCTGGTCTTTCATCATCTTTACATTTTACAAGAGAAGCTTCATCCCATACTATTTTTCACGCTTCTACTGACTATACCTCTACTGACTTGTAAAAACCAAGGGACTCATTTCCTTCCTGAATATAGATGTATCTCTGTGGCAGCTGGTATCAAATTGCTTTTCCTTCAGCAGCATTAATCCTACACCCAGCCCAAAGGACAGGCAGCTATGACAAACACTACTAGATGAGATTTCCAATATTCCAGGTGAACAAGGGGAAAGACAGCCTTCCTGAAGTTAATTCACACAAAAACCCCGCATCTTTAATGTCCTTAGGTTAAAAGGCTACCTTATGGCACAGTAACAAATGCAATCATTTCTAGACAATTAATATAATTTATATGAAATCATAAAAGCACGTGAAACATTACAGAGAGTAACATACATTCTCCATCCTAAATCCCCCTGATTAGCACAGACAGTACATTTGAAGTCATACCTTCAGTAAATCAGACAGGCGAGTAAGCATGTCAGTGGTGATGGAAGGAATGTTATCCACACACTGGCAGTACTCAAGGATTATTCTTATTAAAAGCAATACTGTCCTAAAAGAGAGGAAACAGCCAGATATGTCATCTCCATGTTGAAAAATCAAACACAGGACAGTCTTGTTGATAGAAAGCTACCTAATGCTAGAGTTTGTAGCACTAAATAAACCCACTACCTCATCTGAAACAGAAGTAAAACATAAAAGAAGATACACATAAAGATGGTTATAAAGAATACCCATGCCACAGGGTGGTGCATGGAAAAAGTACTTAACATATAAGAGTTCATCTAAGGTTCATTGGTGTAACTTTTTAATCTCAAAAAAGTAGAAGTCTCTATGTAGATGTTGGCAGGGGACAAAAAAAATCCGAAGTGCCTTTCTTATACGACTGTATCATTCTGGCCAACTCTGAGCAAGTATAAAAATCCACAGAATGTAAGCAACAACCACCACTGAAAAGGTTGTAATAAACGCTAAAGAGTAACTAACAGAAAAGGCAGCTGTGAAGAAACAGCACCAAATATTCAAATATGCTCAACACCTGTAATTTCCCCTGAATTCAGCAGGGACTAGAGAATTTGGGAGCTACTGGGTGAAATTAAGAAGGCTCCACAAAGAGCAGGCACGCTCCTTTGAATTCAGATACACAGAAGGCAGGAAAACTAAGGCAAGATCAAATGTTCAGTATAGGTATTCTAACATTTCAAAAAGTTAAATCTCTTTCTTCCTTTAGGCACTAGAGTGCAGAAAGATGATGAACAATCAACTGAAAATAAACACGTGGAGAATTTTTGGGGAACATCTAGGCTTTTTTTGTGAATGCATTGTATTTGATTAAATACAATGAAACTGTTTGTAGAAATGTGTAGAACTGCAACAAGTGTTTGCACCAACATGAAGCTGACAATTGCTTCACAGAGCTAAATATAACAAGTTTCAAATGAGCAGAGATGGATTATCAAACACATCAACTATTAAGTAAATTTTATCCTTTAAAGCACGTTCAAATGCTCCTACTTGACCTGAAATGCTTTTTCTGCAGTGATATCAGTTGGCTGGCACAGAAGTTCTGAGCCATCAGCTTCTGTTTCTAATTGAACAATGACGCATCATCATGAAGCAACTCATAAAATGACAGCTGGTCGAAGACATTATGTAAATCAGAACTTTTAAGTTTGCGGTAAATTGATGTTAGGACTCTAGGGAGTGAGATCTTCCATGTTTTACTCCCTCCACAAAAACACACTCATGCATATTTAATGCTTAAGCCTCACAATCTTTGGAAACGCAGCATGCTTTTTTAAATTAAAGAACTATGTGAGTACCATATATTTTAAAACATCTTTGATATAACCAGCTTCAAGAAACTACTTTCCAACCCAAAGCAATCAGGATACCACGAAACAGCGTATGCAGCTTCTAAGATAACCCCTATCTTATTTCTTATTCTGAGTAAGATAAGCAATCATTCATTAGCAAACTTACGGATTTTGGGGTTGTTCAGCCTGGAGAAGAGAAGGCTCCCAGGAGACCTTATTGCGGCCTTTCAGTACTTAAAGGGGGCTTATAAGAAAGATGGGGACAGACTTTTTAGCAGGGCCTGTTNTTCCAAACCAAACTATTCTATGATTCTATGATTTTGCCAGAGATAATCTATATTGCATGAAATAACAAGTGTGCTATGAAGACAAACTTGTATTTTCATGACTATATGTTTTCATGAAATAATTGGGAAAAAAACATATTAAAATGAAACCATAAATTTCAGCCTAGTCATTCAGAGAAGAAACAGCATTTTAATGTACAGAAGAGCTTTAAATGTTTTATAACTGTTTGGGAACTGAAGAAAAACTAGTCTGTGGAAGGAGAGGTTTTTTTTTTAATTTAAATAAGATTGCTAGAGCTGTTAGTATTCATCACAGTTCTACTCAAAAGTTCTTGCCAACTAATCCACTGCTAAGAGAAAAAGAGTGCATCTTACCCAACTGTTGCATATTTTTGTCCTTCAACAATAAGGAATTCAGTTGGCTTTCTTTCTTCAGTAGCTACACATTTTAAAAAGAAAGGAAAAGGGATGAGCTGAACTGAACACATGTACAAAAAATGCTATTTTCTAAAAATTTAGTGTTTGCTTGCTAAGGCTTGAAAAAACCACAATCAATCTTCGGAGCACTGCTCTCTTTTACAATATTTATTATACAGTTGGCTACCCACCATAATATTATGACACATAAAGTTACTTTATTATCTACTGGGATTTTACATCAAAAATCCCCCAAAGTCCCACAATCATTATAGACTTAGAAACTTCCAATACAGCAGGTTACAAATAGAAGTAGAAAAGCAGAAAAAGTCACTAGGTTTTCTACTATACATTCTCAAATTATTTGCTGTGTATATGAATACACAGCTTCAAACCACTTCTTCCTCAGGCTTCATAGTAGAAGCTCTTACTGATGTAGTTTTTCATGGTATATTTGATGCCACCAGTTTCCTATCTTCTTGAAGGAAGCTGCAAGAGCTTATTTTAAGACCAATGGTTGATGAGTGTATTGTGATGTCGTGTTCCATAATTGGAGTGATTATTGCCTAATATACTCTCTGTATCTGCTGTATTCCTTCTGGGGGGTTGGGGTTTCTCCATCATGACACTACTGTATTTTCTTCCTTCTCATCTATTGCCATTTTTCCTTCCCCTCTATGTATGTTTTCTTCCTCTTCTAGCTGTTCACAAACATTCATCACTGCAATATTGGATGAGTATCCCCACAAGGTAAGAACACATTACACATTCCCATTTTGCACATGGGGAAATGGGGCATGAGGAGAAAAAAGCGACTTTTCTGAGGTCAAATGAGGTTTCTATGGCAAGGTAAATAATTGAATGTACATGAATTTTCAATTCAGTGAGCAGTCACATAGCATGCCGCCTTTCATTTGAACAACTGGCAGATGAAGTAGTGGAAGGAACAAGCTTTGTTTAACACAAGGGGGGCTGAACACACACACACACGCTCCTCAGTGTCTTGCAACACTTGGTGGTGGTATGTTCTGAGGAAAGACTGAATTTGTGCAAAGACTGTAAGCCTCTGCACTGGGAATACTTATATAAAAAATTAGCTCACTCCCTGTGCTAACACTTAAATGGGTTTTCAAAAAAATAAATAATCTTTTAAAGGTCAGCACAAGAAGTTTCAACACTAGTAACAGAAAGAAAAAAAAAGAAAAAAATTTATCAACTTCCTTCTGATCCCCCCCAGAAGACAGCGAGCAAACACAGATCAAAAGTGACATTATAATATGTCCATCAACATTCAATAGCAGCATTTGCTGATAATGAATTCAGTTAACAGTAGGACTGCAAGATACACACCTGCTGTTTTTTTTTCAGGGAGAGAAATTCTGCCATCTGACACTGAATCGACAAGATCCTGAAACTCGGCAGGAACTTCAGCTTGCTTCCAGCGTTCATTGTCCAAAAGGAGGCTAGTTATAAACACAAGAGAGAGGAGGCTGAAAAGATTAAATGCTTTTTCTTGATGATTCTCCTGCCTGTAATGCCGTGAAATCAAAAACTACAGAAATTGAAAAAAGCCAGTGGCCCAAAATATTATTTATCTTAATTAGAAAGAGGTGCCCAGCAATTGGCAGTAGCAAAACAGAAAAACACCGTGTTGACCTAGAGATCTCACAATTTGTTCATTCAATCACAGAGGACGAAAGACTACACTAGGCAACGAAGATCCTTACAAGATCACTGCCACTGAAGTAATGTGTAAATACTAGTATTTTAAGAGCTTTTGATGGATGAGAGCAAAAAGACTTGATGTATGTTATTGGGAAGACTGTTCCCCCAAGGGGTTGATTGGGATTTTTTGTAATTATTGGTTTTGTTGGAGGTTTTTTGGGTTGGGTTTTGGTTTGTTTGGGTTTGGTTTTGTGTTTTTTTTTTGTTTGTTTGTTTGTTTGTTTTTTTATAAAAACAAAACCAAACAACTGGAAGTGAATTATCCTGAAGTTACTTAAGCCCTGAGACAGAGCAATCCTGCCCTTTGATGTCAGTCTTGAGTACTTCATGTAGCTATTACTGACCTCATTTAGGTAACTGTAGAACAATCCTGTTTGAAGAAATCAAGTTATGAAAACAGTAAAAGTCTAAACCAATTGAAAATAATCGGGTTTTAATACAGTTTTTTCACCCCCTGCTCTTAAGTACAACTGGCTTACTAGTGTTCTAGGCAATGAAAGATTGTGTTTGCCTGGCATACAACTGATAAAATTATTCAGGTAAGAACACAAAGATCTTCTACGCAGAGATACCTTAGTTTCGTCTTCCGCTCCTCATGGAATCTATTCACAAATCTATTGGCTTGACTCTGAAGTGCTCCTCGCAAGGACATACTCTTTCTGCCACAAATCTGCTCAGTATCTAAGATAAAGCCTTCCATCAAGCGAGAAAGAGCAACAAACTCATTGGAATTCAGCTTCTCTAGGAAGCCATCCTATATGCAAAGAAAACCACTGTAAGAGGACATAACACCACCAAAATTCAGAGATGTAAAGAAATAACCAGCCAGCATGTCTGAGGGCTACTATTGTAAGGGATGCATTATTTAACGCTACATGGGACAGAGAAGGCAGATTGCAGTGCAAGCAGCTACCTTATATTAGGTATGCATTCTCTACATGGAGCTTCAAAGACAGCAAGTCATAATATTAAAAAGGAAAAAAAAAAAAAAGTAGCAGAAACCCACATTGCCTTACAATGACATATGTTAATGCTTGTGTGCTCCGGGCGGTAACACCAAGCGCCTGTGGCAGCAGGAACAGTTATTTCAATTGAGAATGCCATTTCAGAACTCTCACTCATTAAACAAGTAACTTGGGAGTAAATTGTCTTTAAGGATGAGACACCAACAGCAGTCTGACCCAAGATCCTTACCTTTGCTCTTGCCATGAGGAACTTGACTGAACGATCATGGCAGATATCAGAGGCATTATAAAGTAACTCTTGAATATTGTTTGCCAGCCTGACCAGTTCCAGGTCAGTCAGCTTCATGTCATCACTGATCCTACAAATGACAGAACCAGTTCGTTGAGCATCAATTTATTAAAAAAATAATCAGTATTTCTGCTCACAGGTTGAAGGAGGAAAGAGCCTTGCAGTAACTGTCAAATGCAGACAGTCAGTTAATCACGAAAGTCACTTTGTACAGATTGGATTTTCTAAGCTGCTGTCAATGTCATGTCAGTCCCTGTAACAAGGAAATGCACAACTGCACATCCTTATATTTTGTTTTAAATCCATATTCTAATAGCTATTAATGGTCTAAGAGAAAATGCAATATAGCCATTACTAATATAATAAATATTATTAACATTCACCGAGGTAAAATTTACCCAGCTCCTGTAACACTTGAGCATCACAAGTGTATGACAGTAAAACACAGCATTTTTCTTCCAATGCAAGTATAAAGCCTAAAATAGATACTTTGCACTAACCGCCACCTTAATCTATAGGCTGTCATTCTATTAGCTCTTTAGACTTCAGGCTCCTAAGTTGGTGCTTTTTAAAAAAACCTTTTGTGATTTGTCTACTGTTTTGAGGCTAGCCTGTAGCACAGCTCTGCCATTCATGTAATTAGTTAAGATAGCAATGTCTTGGTTCAGTGTGGCTGCTCAAGGAACACAGTATGAGAGGAGAGAGAAAACCTGGGACGCTCCAGAGCAGCAACTGGGCTAACACTGTTGTAGCTGTGTAATTTTATTAGCCTGCTCTAAACACAAAGTAGAGGTGCAAAGAAAACCAGAAGAGGGATGAAGCAAGTTCATTTTAGAACAAAATTATGCAACCAGCCTCAGGAAGAACGATATTGCTCGAGAGCTCTAGCAGGGTGGTATATTTTTAGGAAACTTGGCAAAGTGCTCCAGATCAGTTCAGATCCAACTCTCTTCTTCCCTGCTCTTCACTGTAACCCTGGACTCCTCTTCACATTGCATTTCTCTTCCAGCATACGAGGGATGTTTGGCTATACAGAGGCCTGAATTTGTTTTATGCACAGCATATTTATTTTAAATCTATCTCCTTCAGTCAGCGTTGTCTCTATCAAAACTGGCAGTTGCTTTAACACACAAGTATAGACACTTGAGTACCAACTGGCTAGAGCGAGCAGGCCGCTTGCTATCTTCCATATTTCAGCAGGGTAACAAGTGGTATTTCAATTTTACTTCATAGAACTCTGTATCCAGACATGCTGGCTTTTGAAATGGCTCATGCCTGTGTCCCACACACCCTATGCCTTTTATTTTTTTTTAAAAAGGTAGCTCTGACTTCCAGCCATAAATAATGTATGCTTAAAAGGATGCCAAAAATGTTACAACTCTGGAGTCTGGAGCACTGCAGAGCAGCACTGCTTATGTTACCAAAGCACTGAGATGGATTTATTTAACTATGCCAGTCAAAGTTAACAGTGAACAGCTGATTTTTCTCTAGAATTTATCAAGGTGTATTCCATGAAGGCAGCTTAAAAAAAAAACAAAACAGGAAAAATAGCCATTGGGAACAGAGATGCTTCTGCCTACTAAAGGCACAGCAATCTGTCTTTCACATAGGATAGACTTGCATCTCTTCTGCTCTCCTCTACAGAAGTGGGCTCCCCAGCAGAAGAAATGGAAATGGGGTCCTTTTCTGTAAGAAGTGACATAAGCAGTACCTATACCACTACACACAGAGGAGAAAGCAAAGGAAATAAATGAAACAAAGGTGAGCTGGGGACAGAACAGTCTGATGGCGGTTTCTATGGGTGATGGTGGAGAGCCACTCCACTTCACTGACCTAGAAAAGCATGTTCCTCCACAGTAACTTTTGTACGGTAGCATCAGAAATAACCACCTTCACATCACACCTCATTTCTGACATGTTGCAAAGTTGAGACAGGCAGCACATTTACTTACATCATCTCTACTCCCCCTGGAGTAACAGAAGACGACGTTTGCTCTTTGCTGGATGAGGAATCGGTAGTGCACTCTGGTTCAGAGATTGAATCACTGCTACAGGGTTCACTGTTTGGGGAAGTGTTTCTTTGAGAGGTAGTGTCAGCTGCTACAGGCGGGAGGTCCCCTTCGCTGAATGCATCGCTTATAAACATGCCTTCATGAGTCAGGTAAGCCACTTCTGTGTCCACTGTACTGTCTTTAGCAGAGTTCTTTTGTAAGGTGTCCTCCAGGTCTCTGGTTTTTTGGTTCTTGTCTAGAACCAAGAAAACCACGCTACGGATAGTATTTAACGTTGCCTAGAATCAAATATAACTTTTATTACAAAAAAAACCAAAACCCTCTGCCACAGGCTTGCACTACAGATTTTCTTTTACCCACAAAATTAAACTAAATCCTGGCTTTATTTTCGACTGTGTAATTAGCATTCAGAGGCAGACTCCTCTGTCTTTGATGGTAACCAATATCAGATGTTTCTAAGAATGGTGAAAGAAACCTCATTTGGAGCAATCTAACACATACAAAAGTTCTGTCCTAATCCCTAGCAGCCTGAAATGGATGTAATCACGCAACAAGAGGTATTATCTCCTTCCCACTGCTCTCTTTGTTAGCAATAATCATTTTTGCCCTGGATGCTGATATTCACATATCCTTCTTTCAATCAGAAGTTTGAACTCTATAATCAAAACCAATACCTTAAGACTTCAAATGGAAAGTAACTTCATTCCATTTCATGTCTGAACTATGTGAAGCTCTTGGTAAATGAATGTCTTACCTTTATTCTCTTGAGGAAGATGGTAAGCTTAGAAAAAATATTCTTCAGTAAATCAAACCACTGAGGAAAATTCATCATCCTCATCTGGTCTGCAAGCCTGAAAAAACAGAGCAGTATTCATTAAACAGCAAATGTTTACTGGCCATGATGCCTACAGGCACATAAAGAAAACACCCCATGCTTTAAGTGGAATTGTAAATATAAGGAACACTGCATAGACTTTTATCTGGCAGGAAAACAGACATCACCTGAACAACAGTCATGATCAACACAATGTATGCAAGTGGAATAGGGAAGGATGTATAAAAATAGATCATATTTTAAAAAAATTGAAACCTCACATTTACCATTTAGTTTTTCCAGGGCATAATGTTCTTTTTCCCAGGGCAAGTATGTGATACCAGCAAGGGAGGGGGTTAATAACTTTTTCACACATTATGTGAAAAAAAATGAGATTAAAAAAAAAATATTTGCAAGTGTTACAAAAGCCATGTTATTAAACCCATTTTGTTGCATTGCAATAAGACCACTTCTGCTATTAAAGTGCAAGTCAGCTATTTGTGGCAAAGGGCAGAAAAGTCATTGATAGAATGTAAGTTAAACCCTGTAATACACAGCTAGGACCCAACTGCAGAACAGTAAACACTGGAGAATGGCGAACAAATACCCAATGTTTAAAAATGAACCTGTGTCCAGTCCTCTCCCAGTCTGGGTGTGAATCTCATGCAGATTCTGCCACTCACTTTGCTTTATCAGCTGGTCTGGTTTTATTATTTGGGGTAACCATCTGCTGGCCCAAACAAATCATAGAGCTACAGAAAAACAGATGCTGGCAGAGGGGCCTCTGGAGATGCCTTATCCAACTCTGCTCAATGCAGGTCCAACTAGACCTGGTTGCTCAGGGCCCTGCCCAGTCAAAGCTTGACTATGTCCCAGGACAGAGATCCCACAGCCTCTCTGGGCCCCTGTTCCCATGTTTGCCCATCCTCATAGGTAACACATTTATCCTAAGATTCAACTAGCGTTTCTCATATTCCATCTTGTGCCCATTGCCCCTCACCCTTTCCCTGCACACCTCTAAGAACCTGGCTCTGTCTACAGCTCCGCTATAACCCTCCCATGGGATAGCTTTTGGCAGTTCTCCCCTCAGTTTTCCCCTCCCCACACTGAAGGGGGACCCAGCTCCCTTGACTGCTGCTCTGCTGCTCCTACATTCCATGCTTCAGCCCCCAACCAGCCCAGTGGCCTCCGCTGGATCTCAGTGTCTTTCTTGTTCCTCGACCTGCTGGCTATGCTAACATGGCCCAGGCTGTGGCTGCAAGGACACGCTGCTGTTCCATGGCCAACCAGTTCTCCATGGACCCACTGGTCCTGCCCTGCAAAGCCGCTGTGAACCAGCCAGCTCCTGCCTCTCCTCTTGCAAAGGGTTGCTCCTTCCAAGACACAGAACTTGGCATTTGCCTTTGTTGGGCTTTATAAGGCTGCTGCCCACCCATTTCTTGGGTCTGAAGTCATCTGATGTCCTCTCTGGATAAATCCTATTCTCATTCATGTAGGACATACTGAAACTACTGACTCGTTTTAATACAAAGCCCCAGATTATAACTACTTTAAAGCATTTCCTGTTGTCAAGAGATATATACTTAAATACAGTAGTTTATGCTTCATGTATTGAGATGCACAGGATTTTAGTATTTATTTTAAAGGTAAATTTAATTTAAGGTAACATTAGAATATGAACAAGAAGGGGAATACGCAATGCTCTCACAGAGGCAGACAGAAGCAGAGACTTAAGGTAAAACAGACGGATCATTCTTAATTATAGGAAAATTTAAGGACAAATTAGAATGGTAAATTTATCTATGCTAAAAAATGTCCATCTTCTATCCCCACCCACCACCAAAAAAAAAATAATCTGGCTGTATACTTACTTAACAACCACTTCTGTATCTATTTCTTCTATCTGCGATACCGTATTAACCACACACTGTCAAATTTGAAGGGGAAAAAACAAAACAAAACAAGATCTTAGCTTCCTTCTAACTGCTGCCAGGTTTCATAGCACACACAATAATCCTCAAGTTAAATAAGAAAAAGTAAAACAAAGGAAAGACATTATTTGTTCATTTAACAACTTGTTTCTCTAAAAAAAACCAAACAAAAACCCTAAAAGAAACCCCCCAAACCACCCCCCAAACATCTATTTACAAAATACAGATGATCAAAGTGTTCCCAACTTCGTACTAAACTCTGGAGGGCACGCTGGCTCCATCTCAAAGGGACCTGCTTTTCTGAGCACGGATGCTAAGCACCATTTCAACAATGTCTCTCAGGTCAGGTACTTAAGAATAGAAGCCATATTCTTCCCCTTTCCAAAGTGACTGACCTTGGAAAATGTTGGTTGACTTCCTTTTCAACCTTAAATACAGGACTTAGAATCTAACCTAAATGGAAAGGAACAGCACCAGGGAAGCATGTAAGCACATACCTATAAGTCCTGTGCTTTCAACTGTAAGGCAGACCCAGTTTCATGCAGACATGGTATTTGCTGTCTGTCTGTCCTTTTCACCTCCAGGGCACTACCTGCCTAGGTCCCTAGATTTCTCCACGTCTTTATTGCTACACTGTGGCCTTTCCTCAAAGGGTATTTGCTCTTCAACTGGTACATACAAAACAGGCTTGTTTCTTTAAGTCTCCAGAACAATTGATTTTCATTCCAAACATATCTATAGTTTTACAGCAGTTTGTTCACTGATCTCTTTTCACATTACTTGTAAGCCCTAGGTACAAATCAACCCCATTTAGACTCAGTTAGGGGTTTTCTCCCAAATGTCAATCAATAACCTGATCAAATGAGTCAGTAGCGTAGGAACTCATCTTGCCTTTAAGTGAATATGTACAATCCAAATGGTGACTGATGGCCACTATCTCAAGCTACATGAATTTTACCTGGATTTTGAATAAGGTGGTCAGTAAAGAAGCTTCTTAAAAGCAGACCTTGTTCTTGGACTATGCAGCGTGTTCAGTGCTTACAAACCTCTGCACTTTCACCTGCCTGGCCATAAAGATCTACTAAAGCACTAACCAAAACAGCCCAGCAATGCATTTGAACAGGAAGCACATCTGAGATATGGGAAGGAAACAGTTTCCTTAATTAAGGAAAAATATTTCTAAGAGTTGAGACAATAGGCCACAATGCAAATGTGTTCCACAAACCACACAGCAATACTCTGATCCTGTCTATTTCCCTATTCAGTAGAAACTTATATTGGAAGTTTATTAAACTTCATCTATTACTGAGCAGAGGTGACACCTGAAAAACCCAACATAAAGACAAATATCTCCAGCAGAATGGGAAAAGCACTTTATGATCAAGAATGAGCTAGAAAACAGGGAGCACTACTTGTCTATTATCCAATTAAACAGAGAATTTAAAGGAAAAAGTGTCTCCTCATGACTGCTGACACAGGCAAGTGAAAAGCCAATGGAGGCTGATGGGCAGATGAACAGTTTCATCCCGGTGTTATTCATCATGTTTAGGGGTTTTTTTGCTGTTTGGTTTGTTTGTTTTTGGTGTTACACCCTATGTGAAGGCCCAGAGCAACTGCACATAGCTGTACGCTCTTGTTTTTCCAGGCTTATAGGAATACAGCATGACTAGAAAATAGTGCTCACTCCCACGCTCTGCTGGTCTTCAGGGAGCAGGGCAATGAATGACCCAGCCCAGCATCCCATCGCTTTCAGGTGGGGAGAGAACAAGCAGCTAGGGTGCTTAACCCAATTTAAATTGTATAGGGGTCAAGTGAGAAAGAGCTCACATCATTGCCAAGTCCTTACAAGAAGTGGCGGTGCAGTTGCACACATCACTGTCTGTCTTCTAACTCTGTCACAGTATTTACTAGCAACATCAGCCTGTTGCTCATCCATCCTGCACAACAAGATCAACAGAAGGTGGGCTGCATTGTGAAGTAGATTGGGGGAGCCAATCTGGATTTAAACCA
>VZTV01075867.1:0-17900 GCA_013400875.1 Anhinga rufa | reverse complement strand
TATCTCCAAGGACAGAGACTCTGTAACCTCCCTGGGTGCCTGTTCCAGCCTTTGACCACCCTTAGAGTAAGAAAGTTTTTCCTTATGCTCAAATGTCCAATTTGCACCCGTTCCCTATTGCCTTCTCACTGGGTGCCACTGGGAAGACTCCAGCTCAGTGGTCTTTCCTCATCGGGCATTTAATAGGCGTTGATAAGACTCCCCCCAACCCTGCCCTGACTCTTCTCTTCTCCTGGCTTGAACACTCCCAGCTTTCTCAGCCTCTCCTCAGATATCCAAGCCCTTAAGCATCTTTGTGGCCCTTCGCTGGTCTTGCTCCAGTATGTCCATGTCTCTGTTGTACTGGGGAGTCTGGATCTGGATGCAGCACTCCAGATGTGTCTCAGCATGGCAGAGTAGAGGAGAATCACAGAACTGCAGGATCCCAGAGCGGTGGGGGCTGGCAGGGCCCTCCGGAGCTGCCCCCGTCCAGCCCCTGCGTGAGCAGCACCCCCAGAGCAGGGGCACAGGACCGCGTCCAGGCGGGGTGGGAATGGCTCCAGGGAAGGAGACTCCACAGCCTCTCTGGGCAGCCCGGGCCGCTGCTCTGGCACCCGCACAGCAAAGGGGTTTTGCCTCAGGTTTCAGTGGAACTTCCCGTGTTCCAGCTTGTGCCCGGTGCCCCTTGTCCTGTCGTCGGGCACCGCTGAGAAGAGCCCAGTCCCACCCTCCTGACACCCGCCCTTCAGATACTGATAAGCACTGAGGAGATCCCCCTCAGCCTTCTCTTCTCCAGGCTGAACAAGCCCAGGTCTCTCAGCCTTTCCTCCCCAGGGAGATGCTCCATCCCCTGAGCATCCTTGTGGCTCTGCGCTGGCCTTGCTCCAGCAGCTCCCTGTCCTTCTGGCACTGGGGGGCCCAGCACTGGACACAGCACTGCAGCTGCGGCCTCCCCAGGGCAGAGCAGAGGGGCAGGATGGCCTCCCTCGCCCTGCTGCCCACACTCCTGTCCATGCAGCCCAGGACACCGCTGCCCTTCTTGGCCCCGAGGGCCCAGCGCTGGCTCAGGGGCACTGGCTGCCCACCAGCACTGCCAGGGCCTTCTCAGCAGAGCCGCTTCCCAGCAGGGCAGCCCCAGCCTGTGCTGGTGCCTGGGGCTGTTCCTCCCCAGGGGCAGCACCTTGCCCTTGCTCCTGGTGAAGGAAGAAGGAAGAAGGAAGAAGGATCATGTCCCTCAACCTGCAGGCAGTGCTTTACCTAAAGCAGCCCAGGATGTCATTGCCAGGATATTCTTCGCTAATTTGTTTCTTCAGGTCTCGTTTTAAACTTACAACATTACATTCATAGTCTAGAAAATGTTTCCTACTTCGTTCTAAGTTGTGGATTTTTCCCTTTCTAAACTACAGTAGCTTGAAATAATACTCATTACATTTTGTGATGTTTTAGAGACAGTAACACAAAAGGTGTATCCATTGGAATGGAGAAATTTGCTTCAGCTGATTCTTGCAGGACTGAGAAATATTTTGAAGTTGAGTAATTTTTAGGTATAGACTTATTTTGGTAGTTGCTGTCTATTTAGTTTGAAGCCTATACCTAATTCTCTAGCAGTTAAACACCTGGCTAGTGAAGACACACAGGAATATAAAAATAGTATTTCTGCACTATACTGGGCTTGGTTTTAAAGCACTCGAGTCCTAATTTCAAATAATTTTTAATGTGGAGTTCATGCTGCCTAAGTGTTTAGGTGCTTTTGGTTTTGAATGTCTCCAAGGACAATGCTCTGTCCACTGTCCTTCTCCCCATATTTTTTTTTATCTTTATCAGATTTTTTATGTCACCTTCCAGATTTGTACCAAGTCTGCTAATCTTCATTTAAATCAAGATAGGATATATTTTGACTAGCATTGCTGATCTTCTCTCAACAAGATTTGGTTGTTTTTTTTTTTAATAAAATTACTTTCCATCTGCTTTTCCTTTCTTGTTTGGTTTTTTTTTTCCTGTATCCTTTTTTATGGTTTAGAGAAGAATTTAGTAACAAAGGATGGAGAGTCTGAAAATTTTTATTTCCCTAAGTTTTTCTTTCTCTTCCTTTTTCCTCCTTCTCCAGCACAAGGAATTTAGGACAGAAGGTTTTTGCATCTTCGGACTATGTCACATCTTTGAGCTATTGTAACTGAATGTTTCTTCTGTTTTCATTTGGGAGTAGGTTAAAAACGTAAAGGATTGGAGGGTTGGCTACATTATCATGTGGATTCTTGCAACATTTTTTTGCTGTGCTGTAATTGTTCTTGGTAGTTGATGTGATATTTTTCTTTGCAGATTAATTTTGTACTGTGTTTATACTGCTAATGTGACCGTATATTGCTCAGCACAGGTTTCATTTAATTACAAAAAAAAAAAAAGAATTCTTGTTTACGTAAGGGTACTTTAAAGGTAGTGCTATTTCAGTGCAGACTTTATTGAAAATTGTCAGTTCTGTGAGAAAATGTTTGTATTGCCTATAATGTGCTTTTCAGGAGTCTCTTTTTACACTCAATTAAGCTGATGCTGGTTCGTATTTTTTCCACGTGACACACTGTATAATGTATCTCTGCTCTTCTCGTGTTAATTCTCCTGTAGTCTTGGCAAGGAATATGATCAACTGCTGTAGAGACTACCATAAAAATAAGAACTTTAACTGGACAGACCTTAGTACACATGTATTTTGTTTACATGACTTTTTAGGACTGGGCATTATCCATCTGATCATAAGGTGACATGAAGGTAGATTAAAGCAATGGATTGTTTACCCTTGTCCTGTAATTACTGTTCTTTTATTGAACTCTGTTGTAGCTATTATATTTTTCAGCTACCACACTATTCAAATCAATGTTGTGTTTAACAGCAGAACTCCTTCTAAAAAGCCACTTAATCACAGCCTGAAAGACTTTCAAAGAGTCTGCTGCTTCCTGTGACTTAATGGTTAGTCATTGTCTTTTCTGAGAGTGATTATTTATTAAAGTTGATCCAGAGAATGATGAAAGATGTTCTAAGGGAAGTCTTTTCTTATGCATTTTAGATAATATTTGGAATGATAAGGAGATCCTAGAAGATGAGAAGAGTGCTGATGGTGTGTCAGTACTTGGTAGAAGGGAGTGGTTCAATCCAGACAATAAATAGATTGTTTAGCTGACTGTCACAACTTGGGTAAAATAAGCGGATCTTGATAGAAAAGTCTGTTAATAAATAATTAAATGACAGAATAAACTCTGTTCAGATAATGAGTTCGCCTGATTACAGTTACTGTTTCAGTAGAATAAATTTAAGATTTTGTAAAGGAAGTATTTTAAGACAAAGGTCATTCAAACTTCAAGACTATTTAGTATCAGTAAAATAGCCATATCACGAGGCACTTAATGTCTTTCTGAAAAAGTTTTAAGTAACAGTTTTTAGGAGTGGTAGTCTACTGTAAATACTGTTTAGGAGTGATCTTGGGAAATTATGTTAAATCATTACTAGTATCATTTGTTTTAAACCCAAGATCAGTAAAACAATAAACAGTAAAGAATTTATTTGGTATTATCCAGTTATTTGGCAAGTTAGGTCTACAGTCTAAAGAACTAAATGAAAAAAGCTGGTCGGGTTTTCAGTACGGAAGCAAGGAAATTGGGGAAAACTTCCTGAAAAGCTGCCACTCCGGTGGTGTTTGTCCTGTGGAGTTTGGCTTGCATCATGCTATCAGTTGGGATTTCAAAAACTGAAAGGAACAGAGAAACTGGAAAAAATTACTTTGAGTTAGAATCAAACTTTCATAAGAAAGAGACTCTGCTAAGCTTGTTTAGTTTACCAGAAGAAAGAGATAGGACTTGACTGTAACATCTAATGAAGTAAGGGAAAAACAGAGAGACAGAATTTAAGATACAAAGGCATAATAATAGCTAGTGAGTGAAGCCTGAAGCCAGAGTAATTCATGCTGGAAATAAAGAAGGAAGTCCACACAGCAAGTGATGGACCCTTTAGCTCTTAATAACTTGAATTTGGGAGTGGATGCCTTTCTGAAAGAAAATGCTGTGATGAGACAGAAGTTACTGGTCTCAGAGACTGGAGCTGAAGTAAATAAAAGGCCTCTGTTTAACAGGAAGTAATTCTGACTGATTTTGTGGGCCTGTCTGGCCTGAAGCTGTGAACCTTCCAAGCAAAAATAATGAATTTATGGTGATGCTTTTTTGTCAGACTAAATTGCATCTCCAGCCTCTTTCTTCCTACTCATCTGCTGCTTTTATCTGCACCTTGGAGTTTGGCAGTACTTGGCTGAACTCTGCTCTGTCATGCATTCTGCACCTACAAAATTTAAGACAGTTCTCCTCGTTGGTAGGGATTCATTCAAACTGGTAGGAAATGCAATGTTTCCCACAAAATAGGCAAAGTATTTAGGTTTAGAATGTTTGGTGAAGTTTCTTTAGCCCTTGTCCACTCCAAGGAGTGGTTACTACTAGGACAGAGTGTTTAGGCTTGAGGCTAAACCAGAGCACTTGATATATTTGTTCAACCTTATTGAAGCAGTTCATGTAACAGGTAGAACTTAATTTTTCCAAGGTCTTTGTTTGGCTAACTTTGCTTCATAGCATGGCAAATAAAAGCTATCAATATGTATGGCAAAAGGATCCAGAATAAAAAGAGAACAGTTGTTCCCCCATTTTTTCTTCTGGGGTTCAAATCTCAGGTGCAAATGAAACTGCCAGATTCATTGTCATAATTTTCATCTGGTTTTGTGCACAGCAGTAATCCATCATCCGTCATGCAGGGTGGAGGACTAGTCCAGCAGGAATTGCCTACGGTTTAACAAAGATGGGTGTAAAGTGGTGCACTGTCAAAGATGTAATTCCCAACCAGCAGTGCAAGCCGGGGTGAGGCTGGCTGGGATGTAGCTCCGCTGAGGGGATCTGGAGGTGCTGTTGGATGGCAAGGTGAGCAGTGCCCTTGTGGCAATGAATTAAAACCACCTCCTCTGTTGTGTTGGTAAGAGCGTACCTAGGGTGCTGCGTCTGGTTTGTCCCCTGATTTCAAGAGAAACGTTGAAAAATAGGAGGAGGTCCAGCACATGGCCACCAGGATGTTAGGATGTTAGAAGGATGATTAGCATGTTAGAAAAGTCAACATTTGGAGAAAGGTTCAAGGAAGTTTGTAGCGGGGAGAAGGCTTGGAGAGTTTTCCTCAGTCATCCAATACCTAGAAGGTAGATATGGAGGGGGAGTTGGTTTTGTGTTCACAAGGATGCACGGTGAAGAGGAGAAATTTCATCTGGGTATAAGAAAATCTGTTGGAAATATTAAACATTGGAGTAAGTTCCTGAAAGGCATGGTGGAATCTCCCTAACTGGGTATGTTGAAGGCTCATCTTGGCAGCACCCTGGCTTACCTGATGTAAGGCTCTGTAAGGCCGAATGGAGTAAGGTCCAACAGAAGGTTGGAGACCAGATAATTTCCAGAGATCTCTTCCAGCCTAGATGGCTCCTGATGCCGTGGTGAGAGCCATTCGGCAGTCTTGGCTCTGGGCAGATGCAGTGAGGTTGTAGAGTAGGCAGTAGCAGAGCTGTCTAAAGAAGTCTGATTACAGTTACTGACTTAGGGAATTAATGGGATATTTTTAATGTAGATATTAGATTTTCAATTTTTAAAACTGAACCAGTAAATTTACTTGCCTTGCTTTTTTATCTTTGTTCTTTTTATTGTTTTGTAATGGAAAGTAAAGGAGGATCTACCGATGTGGAAAATTAAAAATACAAGTGTGATGCAGTTAGAATTTTAAGATCAAGTCAATCTTAAACAATCAACTAAAAGAATAATGTGTTTACATTATTCACATTTTTTATGTATGTATTATAATGTGGGGCTGCTTTGTGACAGTCCAGCAGAAGCAAATCTGTGGACTGCATGTATTTCACATGGCTATTTGCTTTGCCCGCCAGATAGTTGAAAAGAAGCAGTACTTCTTGCTTCAGCTGGCCAAATAGCATGTGCTGCCCCTCAGGTAGAGAGGGCAGAGTAAAGACATTTGAGATACTGTGTTAGTAAAGCTGGGAGAAATGGTAAAGTAGGAGAAACGGGTGTCCTGCAGCAGGAAAAGCTGCGGGCAGAGCTGTAAGGCAGATTTCTTGAGGCAGATGCTGCTGCAAAGAGGAGGTACATACCTTATGGGAATCTGGGGTATTTTAGTCTAATTCTGAAATAAGGTGTCTTCATGATGAACTGATATCTTCAGTAGCCCTGCATGCTCGTGTCTGTTGTGCATGATTTGATTCTGCATAGCATCCATCTGTTCTGGATATTTCTGTGTCACCGGAGTACCTGCATTAGGTGCAGAGTAGTGAAGCGGGATGGTGACGTTTATTCTTTGCATGTGCACATTCTGGAAGGCATTGGGGGAAACGGGTGCGTCACAGAAAGCTGGGTGCACCTCTTACCTTTCCCTAGTCTCTTCTTGTGCACCTCTTCAGCATGGAGTCTTCAGTAGAATTAGAAATACCCCGCTGTATATGAGGATCTGGGCTACAGACCTGGATTCACTGCATTTTGAGCCAATTTGTCTGTCTTCTCTTTTCAGGTGTCTTCAGTTAATGACAGACAGCCCTCCTGAAAGTCACGCTATTATTTAAGAGCAAAGGGGGAGAGAAAAAAAAGTGATTTTAAAGTACTAGACACATATGCATATGTCTAGAGTTTTTTTTTAGCAGCTTTTGATGGTAGCCTAAGCAGAAATCATTTCCCGAGAGATTTCTAGTCTCTCTCTTTCTCTCTTCTTGTGTGGCTGTCCTGCAAATTACTTTGGTGTCTCTCCTAAGAGAAGGCTTTTTTAATAGTCTTTGAGTTTTTCTGTGTTCAGAGGCCTTTTTCTCTCCCAGCTGACCCATGGGATTGCTTAAGAGAAGATGACATTAAAAAAAGATTAAAAATTCTGGCTTTGTCCTGTAACTGCTTAGTATGTACAGAGATGCGGCTATTGAGAGTCAGTCTTCTCCATCCCATCTTTCAAGCCAGCATCCTGTTAAAACTAACAGTCTAATGCAATCATCTTAAAATTTTATCCAAAACATGTTTTTCATAAACTATCACAGGGCAATTTCAGGTATATTATGAAGTAATATTGTGCCAAGTCCTTGTGACTTATCCTTGCGATGTACACTTACAGGAAAATCCAAATCTGTAATTAAAGAGTATTTCACACAACTGTTTTCCAAACAGTTACATTGCTTCAGCATTTCTTTTTGTCCTTACCAGCTGAGGTGTAGCCTGTGCACTAACAGAACAACACAATACAATCTAGCACTGAATATAGCATTATTACATGTTACATGGGCTTTTTCTGAGGATTCAGTTGCAGGGTGTTAGTTCTTCATAAACATTAATTCCTTGAATTTTCCCTAGCATCTGCTGTTTGTGGAGGATTCTTACTGGCCTTTTAGAGGGAGGTGGTGGTGAAAGACATCTTGAAATTAATGTCCTGCTCATCAGTGTACGCTCATCTTGGGTACCGAGATTGGGAAAGCTAGGGAAGGTTCTTCAAAGTTCTTCTTAAAACAGGAATCCAGTGGGCCATAGTTCTGAGCATTGAAGGAAATCATTCAGGCTGAATGCCCAGAAAATGGGAAATATGTGAAAAGAGGTTATCTGAGAACATTTCTTTTTTGAGGAGTTGAGTACTCCATAAGAACAGCTGCGGATTCCCCCTGTGAACACGGTTTTCCCAGGCAGCGTTCTCCTGCCTTCACTGCAGGGTTACTTTTTCTGTCCCCAGAGTCGCTTGCCTGATTGATTAGATAACTATCCATCTGCCTGAACAGAAGTATGGTTCCACGTATACTTAATTATTGATATTATGCATATTTGAGAGTATTGTATTATGAGTTGATGTGGTTTAACCCCTGTAGGCAGCCAGGCCCCCCCACCCAGCCGCTCACTCACTTCCCCCTCAGTGGGATGGAGAAGAGAATCAGAAGGGTAGAAGTGAGAAAACTTGAGGGTTGAGATAAAGACAGTTTAACAGGTAAAGCAAAAGCTGCACATGCAGGCAAATCAAGACAAGGAATTGCAGGTGCTCAGCCATCCCCAGGACAGCAGGGCTCCATCACGCCTAACGGGGACTGGGGAAGACAAACGCCATCACTCCCAATGTCCCCCTTCCTCCTCCTTCCCCCAGCTCTATGTGCTGAGCATGATGCCACGTGGTGTGGGACATCCCTGGGGCCAGCTGGGGTCACTGTCCCGGCTGTGTCCCCCCCCCAGCCCCTCGTGCCCCCCAGCCCCTCGCTGGTGGGGTGGGTGAGAGGCAGAAGGGCCATGGCTCTGTGCAAGCCCTGCTCAGCAGGAATGGAAACATCCCTGGGTTATCAGCGCTGTTTCCAGCACAAATCCACAAGGCAGCCCCGTACTGGCTACAATGCAGAAAATTAACTCTCTCTCAGACAACAACAGTACGAGTATTCAAAGCTGTTGCTGCTGCAGAGGAGTTCTTGAAGATAATTTTGAACCTCATGTTTGGTTGATAAGACCATCATGTTGTAAACCTCCCAGAGGCTCTGTTGAGGTTGTGCTGCCTCTTTTTTTATTATTTTGTCATGTTTATTTGATCATGTTTACATGCATATGTTTATGAAGGTCATTTCCAGCATTTCAAGAAAGTTAAACTGAGATAATTAAAATTTCAGTGTGTGGAATCGTGTTGACTCTGCCTTGTGTAAACAACTGATTTGCTGACATGGTTGAGATGCTAATGCATATCGCTTGTAGTCCTCTGGATTTTGAGCTTATGGGTTAAAAACACTGGAAAGTAGCTGCTGTGCAAATAAATCAACCTTTAGCATCAGCTGCAGTTGTGTGCTTTATCAGCAGTCTCCACCACCATTTGGTAGAATGCAAGAGGTACTGAGATTCTGGGACTTTGGGTCTTTGTGTTCTAGTGGTTAAAGGTCCTGCTGCTCTAGCATTTATTACTCCCCTCCTGTGCCCTCTGGTTTTTGCAGCTGTATGGGCATGCTGTAGGCAAATAGGTAAATTTTCTGGAAATTCTGGTAAGTCTTAATAAGTCAATATTAAATGTATGCAAAAAGCAATTTTTACTTGAGCAGATCTGGGCAGGCTTTAAGGGTAATGGCAAGAGGCATGCACTACTAAGCTGATCCTCTGGCTAAATTTCTGATCTCTGCAACACGGAGGTGCTGGAGCTGCTCATTAACATCAGCAGAACTGAGTAGAAGATACTGTCTCTGAACCTGCTTCTTATACAAGAGGTAGATAATTTAGCTGAACTTTTTCAAAACCATTTAGTCTAAAGCAGACTGGGAATAATTGGCTTTCAGAGCTGAAGTTTGGCAAACCTATAAGCAGTTGAAAGTAGGGTCTTATAAGTGAATGTAAGCAAAGTACAACCTTAATTGAAGCAGTTGTTACTGATGTCATCTGTAGTGCCCTAAAAGCAGGAACAGATAAAATCTAATTAGACAGAAAATACTACTAAGATTAAAGTATGTATTTTTTTGCTTTGTTGAGGCAATACAGAGAAAGGACTAGAGCCAAACTGTCATCCAGCTGTCTCTTTGAAGAAAAACTGGGTCTTACTCAGTCATCAGCCACATTGCACAAATCTAACCCATTCCTAGCTTGCTTGGGATGTCAGTTTACAGAGAACAAGATTCTAATTCAACTGTATTCTAATAAAGCAGTGCAGTACAAAGAAGCATTCTGATGGTTCCCATTCAGATTATGTCCAGAAAAACTTGGTGGACTTGTACTGTTTGAAAATACTTGTGGGTTTTCTTGTTATGTGGCACTTGCAGTGGGTTAGCACTACAATTATTTATAGCCTTTATTTGGAAAGTTTGTAGCATTGACTTAATTTAAGGTATTGCTAATGTAGAGCAAAATCATATATTGCATTTTTTTTGCCACATTTCTAGCTGCATTTACACAAGTAACAGTAATTGAAGTCTGTAGAAATCTGTGTGTATATGCATTTGTTTCAGAGTGGGAATATATGATACGGTGTCTAGTTTGATTTGAAGACTAGCACTGTTATACAATCACAAGCTCGGTGGTCCAAACTTCCAGTACCACTTTACAAACAAGAACATGAAATATGGATGTATACTCCCTTAAGTGTGAAAGAATCTGTTGGATCTGGTTGGTTTTTGGTTTGTTTTTTAAATTTAATGACTATTTGTGAATCCATCAGTTCGGTAGTTGCATTAATAGGGATATGGTGAAAATGCAGCCGTGTTGTCTCACATGAAACCGTGAAACCAAAATATTTCAGCTGTCAAATTATTTTAAGTATTGCTGGGCATTGAGTTGAAGAGGCATAGAATGTGCATAAGATATTTTGTGATAGAATATCTTAAGTTTGCATGGGAAAGCAAGATACATACAAATAAATACACATTCTTCCAGCGATAAACTTATTTACTGTAAATACTTCTTCAGGTGAAAAAGTAACTTGTTTTTTAGCAAGTATGCTTGCTATAGCTAATGCAAAAAACAATCACAGAAACGATGTTTTTAAAAGAATCATCTAAGTAATTGTACAGAATAACACATTTAAAATAATCTGTATTTATTGCAAGAAACTTGATGATGGTATTTGTGAATTATGTGGAGTGGTCAGTTGAAGAACACTGGGGCTTGAAACTGATGCCTAGAATAAACTGCAATTCCTTCATCTGCCTATAAGCAACCATTCAGAGAGCTTTATAATTTTCCCACTGTTCATTTCTGCACCATCAGACTGTGGTTGATTTGACACCTGTCTGTCAAAGAAAGGAAATCCAACCCTCTCATCTAACTTCTTCTATTTGTCATTTAAACAAATACCAGTGAGGGATTCAACAAAATGCTGTGTTCACACAAACAATGCATAAAAATACTCTGTGCTTGTTTCATCTTCATTTTAATTCCAAGTCCTCCCTCCAGTGGCTGCTGTAACAGTTTTTTACTATGTCAAAAAGAACTGGAAATTCTCTTCTGCACAGCAGAATTCAGATTTATTTGTTTGTTTATTCTGGTGCTTCTAGCTTGACAAGTGAACCTGTTATCTACTCTTTCCTCAGTGGTGGGGTCTTCATCTGTTAAAGACAGAAGAAGGGTATCCATTGTAAAGGCAAGAATGCCAGGGATTCTTGGTCGCTGCATTTATTTATCTGAAGAGGGGATGGGGCTTATTTTCTCAAGGTTAATCTGTTCAGATAAATTTTGTGTTTCGTCCCTTGGGTAATAACAAGTCTTTGAGCACCTATATGTATTTTGTAAATGCATTAATTTAGCCATACCCAATTATGAATTTTCAAATCTTGTGTAGGGAGGACTACCCAACTAGTATTGCTAGAAAAATTTTCATCTGGGCTATTACCGAACACTACCACTGTCATTTCCTAGTATTTCTAATAATTTTAACTGGAACCAGTAAGTTTCTTGTCTAAATGATTTACAAGAATGTACATGGTTTTGTGCTGCAAATGTACAAAATGATGATGGACAAGATTTGTATTTGGTGATCTTTTGTCAGTGGACTGTTTGGAAGCATCTGAGAAAAGTCTATAATACCATCCACATGTGTGAATTGACTTTTCAGTCATTGTAATATTTACATTGACTACATTATACACTAGAAAATACAAAAAAAAAAGTCTCTGTGGATTTGCTGTTATTTTTGTTGATTACTTTTGTTATGCATGCTAACATGATTATAGTGTTAGCCAAAAGACGTTCATTTTAACGAAATCATGTTGAGTTGCGTCATAATTTAAAGAGTACACAATTTAAGCAGAGCTTTCCTGGTGGAGTTGTGTCTTTTTAAAAGACTTTTGGCAGTGTACTGCCATTTTGCATGAGCTTAATCTGAACAACCTTCTGCAAAGGAATGTGTGAAGTCTCCTGCAGGTGCAACTTGTAAAATGGATTATTGGACTGTCATGGTTTCAGCTGGGACAGAGTTAATTTTCTTCACTGCAGCTGGTGCAGGGCTGTGTATTGGACTTAGCATGAGAATAACGCTGATAACACACCGATGTTTTAGTTGTTGCTGGGCAGTGCTGAGCTAGTCAAGGACTTTTCCAGCTTCCCATGCTCTGCCAGGTGCACAAGAAGCCGGGAGGGGAGGGACCACAGCCAAGGGAGGTGATTCAAACTGGCCAGAGGGATATTCCATAGCATATGGCATCATGCCCAGTATATTAACTGGGGGGAGTTGGCTGGGGGAGGCAGCGGTCATGGCTCAGGGACTAGCAGTGTCAGTTGGCGGGTTGTGAGCAGTTGCAGCACTTGTTGGGGGTTTTTTTCCCCTCTTTTCCGGGCCTCATTTCTCTCTCTCATTATTTTCCTTTTTCTATTGTTGTTGTTGTTGTTGTTATTGTTATTATTATTAGTAGTAGTAGTAATGGTAGTAGTAGTAGTAATATTAATATTATTATTACCATTATCATTACCGTTATCACTCTTACTATTTTGTTTTAATTAGTAAACTGTTCTTGTCTCAACCCACAAGTTTTTTGCTTTTGCTCTCCCGATTCTCTCCCCCATCCCACAGGGAGGGAGGAGTGAGCGAGCGGCTGCGTGGTGCTGAGTTGCTGACTGGGGCTAAGCCACGACGTGGACTTCCTTGAACCCCAGCTTAAAAAATACAAGAAACAACACCCCCAACCCCTGCAGAACCCTCTCTTTAGGAAGTATCACTCCCTTAATTGCTGTATTTTTCCTTAATCTACAAGAAAATGCTTTATGTAATAGGTTTTCTCTAAAGACAGTAGAAAAATAGCCTTTATTATGCTTTATTTATTTTAAATTTTTTTCTGCTGCCTTTACAGTGAACTACTGTTTCTTAAACAATTTTGAGGTCTTTCTTACAGGTGTAAGTATTAAGGAGCCAGTAGTACAGTTGCTGAATCCTATTACTCTTTGTTTGAAAGTTACAAATTGCTGCAGAGATACAGTTCATGCAAACTCATCCATGATAAAGTATATTGGGGAGCAGAATAAAACAAATTCATAATGACTGACAGATAAAACAAAGAACCAAAAAAGATGAAGGGAAGAAGAATTCAATGCACAGAAGTCTTTTTATTGAGAAGGAAGCAGCGGTGATTGTGATGTGGTAGTTTGCTCCCTTGGTGTCAGATTCAAGATGAAAGAGATGGGAGATTTGAATGTCTGCGTTGCCTTCTGTGCAATAAGAGAAATTCAGAAATATATTTTGTGCGTAAATTCTCACCTTGAATATATTGAGGTTTGTTCTAAGCTGGACATTTACTCTATACATTTCAATGCTGATAATTTATTGTAGAAATCACAGTGGTTTAACATGTGTACTCTATGTAGTTTTACTAAAACAGAACGGTATAGTATAGTAAGAACAACAAAGTGGAGTTAATTAATGAAGAAAATCCTTAAAGATTGTGGCACTTCTGTTGATTATGTTTTTCTTGTATCTTCTGCTTTGGACTACAAGTGTGGTGCTTCTCCAAAGGACTTCTCATTTACTGATGTTACATTAGAATCACAAAAAAGAAGTATCAATTAGATAGATGTCCTTTTAGGATTAGGGAGAAGTTAGTGTTCATTTTTGTGAACTTGAATCTTTCACCAAACTTGATACTGGAGCGTGTGTCACACTGTTGTAAAACTTCATAATCCAGGATAGTGTGATGAGACTTTAGAGTATCCAGTATAACTTTTGAAGGCGAGGAAAAAGTTGATTTTAATTTTACCTTACATATCATAGGGGTTTATAATACTTAGGGAAGTTTTGCTTTCAGAACAGATTCTTGGGTTTTTGTGATGTAAGCAGTAGCAAATGAGATGTACTGAAGTAGAAGTCAGTAACTTTGTTAATTTCCAACTCTTGTTGCTTTTCAGATTGTCCTTTGAAGATCAATGTACATTTACCTCAGTTTTTCAATCTGTTGACAGTTGGGTAATGATGGCTCAGCTCCAGCAAGGAGGCCCAGATGAAAAAGAAAAGACTACTGCATTAAAGGGTATGAGTCTTGTTGCCTTCTTTTTACATATATTGGCATTTCAGCAGCAATTATTAAGGAAAGGAAAATAGTTGGATGTAACTGTGGGTTAAAGTCTGGGAACTACAATACTGGAAGAGACTATTAGTCCATCTATGCTAATGCTTTTTGTCTAATGGTGTGTCCATTATCAGTATTTTCATAAGATGATATAAAAAATAATGAGCTGTGGTAAGGAATAACAGAATAAGATATCCATTACTTTTTTAAATTTTCATAATTACCCTTTGAGAATGTTGACTGGTGCTTTTGAGTTCTTAGTTTCTGGGAGTTATCATTTAATTTTTATGACACTTATGTTTTATAAATATGCAACCATATTACAGCTTTTAAAAATCACTTTGACTAGAATGGTAGCAGGGAAAACATTTTCTGGACATTGATTTCCATGTTGATTTTATAAATTTTTCTTTGTATACTATATTTAAAAAAAATAAATGGACCTAAGTGACTTAGTGGAGTAATTTTCTTGAGGAAAAAATAAATTACATCTTTTAGATACTGTTCTTCAATTCTGGATATACATGGAGTTGGTTAGATGTTCAAGTAAGCTAACCAAACATTGGATTTAAAGTTTGCATCGCATATTACTCTTTAAATTGTCTTTCAAAAGAGAAAAAAGACTATACGTTGCAACTNAAGGTGCTTATTTGAGCTGGGGGCTTTTTCTAGTTAGGAGGTGTGGGTTTTCCTATTATAATGAGATGGTTTGACCTCGGGGCATCAGTTTAGGGTATTTTACTAAGCTGGTATGTAAACAATACGGATCCTCAAGGATATATGTCAATTGTTTTAAGTTTATGTCCTTCTTCCCTTCCTTGATGTTCCTCTAGAGTTAATTATCTCAGTACGCTTTATCTTAAAGGTCAAAATAACCTTAAACAATCAGTCATGAATTCCCCCCCTTTGCAACTTACAGAAGAGACCTTTTGGTTGTTGCCCTACCAGTCTCATATGATTTTCTCATAAATTTGTCTCCTCACTACTCGTACATTTGCGATTATTGCCCCTAGGGTACTAGTTCCTGAACACCTTTTGGAAGAACTTTCCTGGCCTTTTTCCTGACAAATCCAGTACCATCCCTGGACTTCGGGAACTGGCCAAGAGGAATTCTTTCCATTTACAACAGGACCAGCACATTAATGGTGTGATTGTACCGCATGTAGTTTCCTACAAAGGCACTTCCTAACTTAACAGTCCAATTTATCAGTACCCTTTGGTGGATTGTGCCTTTGCATACAAGTACAATATTTTCCCTGTGCATCTCGGAGATCAACCTCCCGTTCTTGTTCCTTTAATTCTCGACTGTCATTGAAGGTGGTGTTCCTCCACAAATTTGTCCAGCTTATATTGGTGGGTACAGGGATTCCAATTAATGATATCCCTTTTCTTGAATGTTCCAGGAAATGTGTTCAGACCCAGCAATTTGATTTATTCGCAATTAGAACAGGTTTTTTTGTAATTATTCACAATGCACAATTCTTTCCTAGTTCCTTAGTAAGTATCTTAGAATTGCCAAAACTTATCCATAAGCAGCAAAGGAATAACACTCCCCTCAGGTTCTTCATTTCTTATTTCAAAAAAAACAGTATACCTATAAGGGTAAACGAACAGGAGTATGCCTATTACCAAGATAAAGTAACACAAAAGTGTGAACCCTTGAACACAGCATATTTCTATATATTACTTTCTGGAATTCCAGGTGCAATCCATCAAGATTTAGAAATTTTTAGTTTTAAAGGTCCTGTTTCCTCAGAATTCCACTTCTCTTCTTTCTCAGGAGCTTTCTTCATCTATGTATGATGAATCCATGAGTCTATGCCCTTCACTTTTATAGCAATATTAGTAGTGAGTACGACCCAATAAGGTCCTTTCCACTTTTCTTTCAACGGTGCATCTTTCTACATGCAAATATACACTTTGTCACCATGGCCGAATTCATGCACAGGTGAATCCAGAAGCAAAGGGGCTCTAAGATACCTTTGTAGGGATGATAAAGTTCATGATAATGGCAACAGATAACCAACCGATATTCCTTCTCCTTTTATGTGCATTTGATCCTCTTTTCCCATTATCAAATTTGCTGGATATGGTTTTCCATATAAAATTTCAAAAGGGCTTTTGTGCCTTCCCTTACTTGGGGCCTAATTCTAATTGTCATTAATGCTATCTGTAGGACATCAACCCACTTCATCTGAGCTTCCTGACAAAGTTTTGCCAGTTGTCTTTTTAAAGTTTGATTCATCGTTTCTGTTTTCCCACTTGACTGAGGTCTCCAGGGAGTAGGTAAGTTCCATTGTATCTGTAGGAATTTAGATATTCCCTGGACTATAAAGTGAGGCCCATTATATGATTATATTCCTTCTGGGACCCCAAATCTTGGGATAATTTTTTAAGTAGAATCCTAACTATTTCCTTAGACTTGGTGCAGCACAGGAAAGCTTCAGGCCACCCAGAGAATGTATGCACTAAAACCAAGAGGTATTTGAACGGATTACTCTTTGATAATTCAGTAAAATTTATTTGCCAGTATTCTTCTGGAGTTCAGCCTCGCTTTACTTCTCCTAGTGGAGGCTTTCTTTTGATTTTAGGATTATTCTGACAACAGTACTGGCATTGTCGTGCAGTTGTATCAGCTTGCTTCTCCATCTCTGGTCCTATTGCATATATTTTTAACACTAGCAACCAAGGCATCTGCTCCCATATGAGACTCCTTGTGTGTTTTCTTTAATATTTCTCGTATCATTGGGATCGTGATCAATACCCAACCACCTTTGGTTACCCACCAACCTTCTGAGGATTTAACACGTTGTAATTGGTTGGCTAAACAATTGTCCTTTTCAGAGTATCTCAGAGGTTGCCTTTGCCTTTTACTGGTACCAACGATCCAACCAGTGATTTTTCCTTTGCAGCTCTCTTTGCTGCTTCATCTGCTTTCTGATCTCCCTTAATTATTTTGGTCTGTCCCTTTTGATGAGCTTTGCAATGGATGACAGCAACTTACCTTAGCTTTAGCACAGCTTGCAATAATCTTAAAATCTCTGCTCCATACTTGATAGGGGTTCCTTGGGAGGATAGTAGTCCATGCTCCTTCCAGATTGCTCATGTAACACTCCAAAAGCATATTTAGAATCTGTATATATATTTACTCTTTTCCCTTCAGGTAGCTGTAAGGCACGGGTTAATGCTATAATTTCAGTCTTTCGGGCAGACGCATTAGGCGGTAGCGCCTGATATTGAGCCAATCTACTTGGGGAAATCTAGTGGTGCCCTTTCCGCTCAAGCATGGCGCTTACTGCACATAATACAAATACAATAATAGGTTGTCCCAAAGTTAATTTCTGAGCCTTTTTTACCAACAGTACTGCTGCAGCTGCCACGCTTAGACATGTAGGCCATCCTTTACTCACTTCATCTAGCTGTTTGGAGAAATACACCACTGGTCTTTTTCAGTCTCCTAAGATCTGGGTCAATGCTTCTAGTGCCGGTTGCTTTCTTTCATGCACATACAGAGCGAAAGACTTACTCAGGTTGGGTAGGCCCAAGGCTGGGGCTTTAAACAGTTCTTTCTATAGTGTCGACTCCCACAGGACACTCTGGAGTCCATTCTAAAATTTCTCCAGGTCCCTTGATAGCCTCATATAATAGTTTGGCAATCAAGGTAAAATTGTGTATCCAGAGCCTACACTGTCCAGCCATGTCCAAAAATCCTCGCAGCTCCCTTTTGGTTTTAGGTCGGGCTGTTTGTCAGATAACTTCTTTCCTTTCCATTCCCAATTTTCTTGTCCCTTGTGATATTTCAAACGCCAAATATGTCACAGTAGCCTGTACCAGTTGTGCTTCCTTCTGAGACAGTTGATATTTATCTGGACTTCTGTAAGGC
>VZTV01075864.1:0-18665 GCA_013400875.1 Anhinga rufa | reverse complement strand
TGGCTGTAGTATAGGAAGGGTGACATCAAGCTGACAGTGCTGTAGTCTTTCATTCAAACAAGTTGAACACAACTAAAAGCTTTTATAAAAACCTCTGAACTAAATAAAACACAAATTTAAACTCCCTGAGTAGGAGATGTGACCCTCTTCCTTCTGTGTTTAAGTACATGCCCCCTATATTTTTGTGGGAGATCCATGCCAGAGATTCTCCAACATGGGTGGTGGCCACTGGAAGATAGCTCTGCCTCTCCTGATGCCAGAGTGGGAATAAATATAAATGAAATGGGAACCCTGCATATTACCCTTTAGATAAGGAGGAGGGGATGTGAGGAATCTGGTGTACTACTTAAGATATCCCAATGTCCTCGTTTGTTTTGTTGGTTCATTTATTGGTGCATATCCTTGGGCAAGGAGTTTCTTTGTGTTATTCTGTAACCTTATATCTCACTTATGCAAACTAGGTTATGATAAAAATGTGAATACGAGCATTTGACATAATATCTGAATCAGACACAAGAAGTGTTTAGAAGTGACATAGATAAAGAAATAAAGGAAAAAAATTACAATATATACTTAAGTTATATCAGAAAGGTCTATCTTTCTGTTAGCTATTTTACCTGCTATTTCCCTTCTGACAAGATGTTAGTCTGCATTTCAGTCTTTGTAGATGCTTCTTTCCTTTTTTTTAGAAAAATATCTTAACTTTATTTCCACTCTTCTGGGCAGTCTAGACATATTTTTTTTTCATCCTGATGTCTACACTTGTCTTTCTCATAAAAGCATCTAGCTACTTTTCGTTTAGAACATAGCTGTGTAAATGCCTCATAGTTATAGAAGGCATATGTTTGTGGTTATATATGTCATTTCACTGGACATTTTTTATCAAACAGTACATTAAAACTGTGTATGATAAAAATATCTAGATGGGCTAATTGCTAATTGTACCTTATGCCTGGCTTTTGATTGATATGTGAGGCAGAAGTAGGGATCTATTTTGGTATGACAGTGGCTTCAGGGAAACTGTTTCCCAATTTCTTCCTTGTCTGTATTTTGTAAAAGAGATTAGCCAGGCAAAAGTTGTTCCAAGATTGCTTCCACATGTTACCTTAAAAATGTCTGAGACAACTTATGCCTGAGCTTTGTCAGAATTTTCCATTAGTCATGGAATAGCAGCTTTCAAAAAAATTGCTTATTCTTGTGCATTGCATTAACAGTGAGTGGACTAGGTTATGTGTAGCCAATCTTTTCCGTATGTTTAGGATGCTCACATACGTTGTATATATTCTATTTGCCTTAGATATAATAAGGCCAGTGTAACTGAAAAAGTAAGCTTTCAGAATTTACCTTGTACGTGATCTATCCAGTGGTGATACCACTGTAACACTGAGCTTTTCTAAAGCTTGCAGTTTTTACTAATGACATAAACCGTTTGTACTAGTTTCATGTGCTAACACAAAGTTCCAGGCACAAACTTACAAAATATACAACTCTCACCTGCTATTAAATAGCAACAGGTGATTATAAATGAGAGATTTATACAATTCAGTGATGAAATTTTTAAAAAGCTGTAAAAGCAGTCAGATGAACTTATGTATATTCACTCATATATTAACTCATTTATTGGACATTAATTACCATGTATAAAAAGAATTTAATGGCACTCCATCTCGTTTCCCACAATAACAACTTGCAGCTAGGACTTGGATTAATTGGCAGATGCAGGAGAGTGGCCAAGAGCTTTGTGGCTGTTATGACTGAGCTTAGCTTGGCTGGAATGTAATGCAGATCAAGGCAACGCATGTCTGCCAGATATTGTGTTTGAGAAATTTGTTCTGCCTTTTCCTGTGCATAAACAGACGACTTCCGTTGCCATACAACATTTCCCAGAAATGCTGAAATGTCTTATCGCATTCTTTTAAGACTGATTTCCTTCCATTTCTACCTGTTCTCAAACTTTTTTTTTTGGCATTGCTCAAACTTTATGCCCTGTGGCCTCTTTGATTTTTTTTTTTTTTGGTGTTCATTTACTTTAGGCTGTGTGTGTTCATTTCTGTTTACTAAAATTTGCATTAATGTTTTGTTTTTAATATTCTGTACAGGTTAAGAATAAATCCATCCAGATCTCTATTCTGTATTAAATGTGTGATTCTAGTTTATAGTTAAGCTTTTTCTAAATTACAGATATGATTGCCATATTTTTTCTTGGGTATGAAGAAACTTGGTATTCATATGCTTTAAAGACTTAGTTCAGCAGAAACTCTTTGAGATGTCCATTAAACCCCATGAATATATGAAAACATATTATCAGTTTTGGAGAAATTATAGAAAATATTCAAGATATTCTCTCTGAAAAGCAATAAATTACATGTCTGTTTGTTTCATATCTGCACTGTATGTTTATTACTAATAATGATGTTATCCTTCTTCACTGTTTCGCTAGAAAATTTTTCTCAGTTTTTTCACTCTAAGAATTAGGCAGCTATTCCCTTTTAGGCATACAGCCCAGTTCTTGGTAGAACCACCTATTTAAAGGGTTTGTATATCTCTACTCTCACTACATTTGTCAAATTTTCTACAATTTTTTGCTTTAGGTTGTTTTGCTGTCCTCACAGACCTTTCCAGATTGTTTAGCTCTGCTAACTCCTTCCAAGAATAATGAGATCTGTTAACTTGAGCATGTCTTCCCGCACTGAAGTCCTTCCTTTATTCTACCTATTAGGTAGATGTGTATCAAGTAAAGTACTATAAAGCAAAGTACCTGCAAAGCAGTACTAAATGAGGTAAGGTAGAGGACAAACAAATCGGAGATGTGGAAATAGACTGAGATAAGTATGCTGGCAAGGACAGGAATGTAGGAGGTGAAATATTGCACATTTGGAGGTGGCAAGTCAAGAGGGATTTGAGGATGATGATAATATTGATTACAATCTTGGACAAATAGTGTATTTGAGAGAGTGAGTAATGAGAAGGATGTCATAAAATGGAAAAATGTTTCAGGCTAGAACTGATAACTGCATATGTATTTCCTGCAGGACTTCAGAAATTGTGCTATTTCTACAACAAAACCTGCAGAAAATTCTTTCTTCTCTTGAACATTTTTTTTGGCATTAATTTCTGTTACATTGCATTAAAGTTCTTCCTGTTCCTCCAGAGGTACATACAGTACTGGGTGAGCTGAAGTCTGCCTCCATGTCACTGTCTGGGCCCAGCAGCTGAGACTTTTTTACACCCATCCAGCTTCCTTTTTCAGATTCAAGTTTATTCGAAAACAATGCATCTCCACTATAGATCTATTTTACATTACACCACAATTCAGCACTGAGTATTTTCATGTGTTAGATAGCTTCCTTAGTGATTGTAGCTTAAAAATTTCTTACACAAGTAAGAAGACAGCAATGTCTCCTTTTCAATATCATGGCATTCCATTATGAGACCAAAGCCAAAATAAAAGTTTTAACTTCAAATAGGTTCTCACAGTACCCATTAAAACAAATTAATTATCACAAATATAAACTTGTTTGTAGAGGAAACAGGCTGAAGAAGAAAGCCCACTGGGGATTTCTAACATGGTTGCTGTGTTTCTGAGAAATTGCTCCCTCTCCTCCCCACTCCCCCACCCCCCCCCATTTTGTTATTCAAAGGAATAAATAATCTTCATCTCAAACAGCAGGAATGCCACTCTGTATTACAGAAGGAATCAAGCATCCTAGGTAGAAACCAATTGCTGTCAATACAAACAGAAAAAAAAAAATCCATTATTAAAAAAAAAGGAGTAGTTTTGATTAATGATTTCTGTTTGCTCAAGCACTTGTGATTTATATGGCAATTTCATACTTTATTATTCCGGATTGTTTCATGTGGTACATAAATTTACAAATATACAGAGTGCTAGGTGTAATACCTCTCTGCCAAGTGCTCACATTTCCCACTTGAACACACTAGGAGGTGTTGACTGACCATTTTGGTTTTAGCATTATATTAAAAGAAATATTTGACATAAAGCTCTGAAATTTTAATTGCTTCTCATGTATTTAATGACTAGTCAAAGATCAGGAAATGCTAAGTGACTGTTGTGAATGCCATGATCACATAATGCAAGTACATCTGCACTGATAACTGTTAGGCAAGATTTTATTGTGATTGCTTACAATGGAAACACAGAATCTTCCTGACACTGCCTATCATGATTACAGCAATAAGTCCATTTCTGTTTTTTCCTAGTCAGCCCTTTCAAGCTGAAGCTTGGATAATGCAAAATCATCCTTAAAATCCTAGCAGTGGGTCTCACTGTGCATATCATCAAGTTCTAGTGTCGTCTTTCACTGTTAAAGCTTCTCTAGAACCACCAGTCCCTCCTAGCACGACTGTCATCTTATGCCTTCCTCAGTACTGTGATCTGATAAGTATGTTCCTCTACAGATCTCCATGACTTCTTACCCACTGTGTTCTTTCTATTATAGCCTTTCTTTCTCAGAGAAGTAAGCAGCAAACATACTCCCCTCTGCTGACCCTTTGGCTCTTGTTGTCTCTAGCCCCAGACTTAAGTAAATCTGCATGTAAACTCTATTGCTGTACTCCTATCTCTTGCCTTCTCCATGCCTCTAGTTCAAATTATACAGTATTAGGAAAGAAATATTACATTTTGTATAATTTCGCTAGTTTCAGCATTCTTCAGTCTTGGTTCTTCATCTCAGAAAGGTCCTCAAGTAAGACCTACTCTCTTATCAGGTTCTATTCTCCCTCCTGGTTCTGGATAGATGCTTTCTCAAGTATGTAGCTTTCTGCCAGGTTCTTCAGGAAATTCCTGTGGCCTTTCTGCCAGAGGTTGCTTCAGGAAATCCTTAATGATGTCTAGTTTCCTAATTCTGCACTTATTAGTTCTAATTACCACTTTGTCCTCTTATTCAGGTACATTTGGGAATCTCAACCTACTTTATTCAAAAAAGCCATGAACTCTTGACCTGGCATACTAAGAAGGCAAGTTGTAAGAGTCTCCAACTACCAGAATAATCAACTTGAGTGGGAATAGTCTTCATTACAGCTGGAAAACACTGTGTATTAGATTATCCAGTTCTTCATGTTTCTCAGCCTAAAACGAGCAGTAAAAAGTCCATTTTTGAGCAATTAGTAGCATTCAAAGGAACAATGTAAACTTCTACAAAACCAAAGACTATTTGCCCAAAGAAGGTTTGAAATCATACTCAATTTTATTTTTCCTTTGCAAAAAAATCTGTGCTGCCATCAGGACTTGCTTAAATCTGGTTGCACTCAAGGTCTACCTGTTTATCATTCAGAGTGCCTAATTATACCAGCACTGTGCACAGGCTTGGCTAAAACCAGGATATGGGCCAAGCAAGCAAAAATTTGCAGCTCTGCTAATTTCTTAGGTGTTTGAGTATCATAATTATGATGAAAATCTCTTCTTCAAGACAATACACAGAAACGTGCCATTTTCTCAAAGCTTGTCAGCAAAAAATTTCACAACAAAGCATCTTTCATGGCAAAAAACTTTCATAATGAGGCATAGCGAACTTTGCTTTTAAAAAGGCAACAAAATCATCATGAACAGACTCATGAGGATACTTACTCACAAATTGTGCCTATGTCATCAAGTATCTCTGATAGCAATTAATCTCTATGTTCCAAATACAATTTCTGTAGGTATTTGTTTTCAGAGTGTGAGTAGATGATCGAGATTTCCCCCAATGCACGTGCATTTAAACCAAATAATCAATATTCTTCAGTGTTGTCAATTGTCAGTAATGTCAATAATGTTCTTTCTGAAGCTACCTTTGGATAAGGAAGAGCATAGGTGGCAGGTACTTCACGTTGCAGAGTCCTAGGTTTTAATTGCAAATTGCTAAATCCATTAGCCCTTTCCTAGGACTGTTCACATCAGTTTGTGAGTGAATGGGAACCAGAAAGGATGATACTTTGCTGGGAGAAACTAGCTACACTCTAGTTAAGAAACAGCCAGTGCTGCTGTTTTATGAAGCATCTCTATTGTGGAGCTCTGTAAGACAAATGGAGAGATTCAGTGCATGCTTGTATCTTGATAAAAGGTTGGCTATTCCTATTAGTGAAGCCCTGATATAACCGTTGTTTAAATAAGCTTTAGGTCAAACTTATGCTTTGAGTCTCTATATATCTCACATCTTGAAAAAATGCTGTTGCTGGAAGGATTTAATTTTTCTCATGGGTCAATATTGAATCTTCTTCAACCTAAAGAGCTAAAAATATAGTGGTAGGACTTTTCCTAGCCAACAATTTGATTAAAAAGAAAAAGAAAGGAGAAGATAAAGATTAAAATAAAGAGTTTCATTTACTATGGACTACCACTACCAAAATTAGTAAAGACGTTTTACATCCATGGCCGAAGACAAAAGCCCTGAAGTCCTTCTGTTCATATCTTTCAACACTGGAGTTATAAGACAGTTATTGACTTTAAATAAATTTTCTGTGGAGATAAAAACTTAAATTAGTTTTAACTGAAACTGTTGTTTGTTTATTTTTTTCGATTGTTTAGGAAGGGGATTCCAAGTGAACAAGTGAAGCATGCTGACAGAGAACAAGCAAAGCGTATAGTTTACTCAGTGGTTTATGGAGCAGGTAAGTATTTTAAAAAAAAAAAAAGCAGCAGCTACAGTAGATTCATACTTTATACATAATTTATATAAGTAGACTGAATTTCTAAAGGTGAATAAAAGTTTGTCAGAGTATTAAATTTTTATTTTTATCAAGGATTATTAAATGATCCATGCAGTATCAAAATTATAAAATTAATACACCCACATTGACATAGACAAAGATTACTCTGGTGTCATGCTTTTAGCTAGGATAGAATTAATTTTCTCCATTGTAGCTGGTATAGTGCTGTGTTTTGGACTTAGTATGAGAATAATACTGATAACACACTTATGTTTTAGCTGTTGCTAGGTAGTGCTTGTACTAGTCAAGGACTTCTCCAGCCTCCCATGCTCCGCCGGGTGCACAAGAAGCTGGGAAGGGAGGGGGCACAGCCAAGAGAGCCGATCCAAACTGGCCAAAGGGATATTCCATATCATATGGTGTCATGCCCAGTATATTAACTGGGGGGAGTTGGCCGGGGGAGGGAGCAATCGCAGCTCAGGAACTGGCAGCGTCGGTCAGCGGATAGTGAGCAGTTGCATCACTTGTGGGCTTTTCTCTGTTTGATTGTTTTCTTTTTTTTCAGGCTTCATTTCTCTGTTGCGTTATGTTGTTGTTGTTGTTGTTGTTGTTGTTGTTATCATTGCCATTATTAGTATTACTATTTTATTTTAATTAGTAAACTGTTCTTATCTCAAACAATGAGTTTTCTTGCTTTTGCTCTTCCGATTCTCTCCCCCATCCCGCAAGGGTGGGGGAGTAAGCGAGTAGCTACGTTGTGCTTAGTTGCTGACCTGGGCTAAACCACGACACCTGGTTTAGAATTTATTTGCTGCTGATGTAACTGCAGCATTTGTCTATCTAAAATGAGTTTAATTTTGAGGGGATTTTGCATTCTGTCAATATATAGATAGAGATGAGAATAAATGCAATGAAATTAAAAGTACTCCAGTATTGTCTCAAAACACATTTATAGAATTACAGAATGGCTGAGGTTGGAAGAGACCGGTTGTGCTTTAACCCCAGCCAGCAACTAAGCCCCACACAGCTGCTCACTCACTCCCCCCAGCAGAAGGGGGAATCAGAAGAGTAGAAGTGAGAAGGCTTGTGGGTTGAGATAAAGACAGTTTATCAGGTAAAGCAAAAGCTGTGCACACAAGCAAAGCAAAAGAAGGAATTCATTCACTACTTCCCATGGGCAGGCAGGTGTTCAGCCATCTCCAGGAAAGCAGGGCTCCATCACAGCTAACAGTGACTTGGGAAGACAAAATGCCATCACTCCGAACGTCCCCACCCTTCCTTCTTCTTCCCCCAGCTCTATACGCTGAGCATGACATCATATGGTGTGGGATATCCCTTGGGTTGGTTGGCGTCAGCTGTCCCAGCCGTGTCCCCTCACGGCTGCTTGTGCACCCCCAGCCCACTCACTGGTGGAGTGGTGTGAGGAGCAGAAAAGGTCTTGACTCTGTGTAAGCCCTGCTCAGCAGGATTGAAAACATCCCAGTGTTTTCAACACTGGGACAAACACTGTTTTCAACAGCACAAATCCAAAACACAGCCCCATACTAGCTACTCTGAAGAAAAGTAACTATCCCAGCCAAAACCAGCACAGACCTCTGGAGGTCATCAGATCCAGCCCCCCTGCTCAAGCAGGGCCATCTAGAGCTGGTTACCCAGCACCGCATCCAGACAGCTTTTGAGTGTCTTCAAGGATGGAGACTCCACAACCTTGGGCAACCTGTGTGAATGCTCAGTCACACTCACAGTATAGAAGTGTTTTCTTACTTTAGATCTTAATGTTTGCTGCCATTTCTTCACAACTGCAGAAAACCTGCAAAAATCCACACTGCTACCCATTCTACTTAAGTCCTTCCCAGGTCCTAGATAAATGAAGACATTCTGTATACTTTCCAAAACTGCCTATTATTTCTTAAATGATGCCCAACTCTCTTTATGCTTCATACATGCTTAGAATTACCTTTTCTGGGAAGACAGATACATATATGCTCTTGTGAATTTGTTTTAGTGAAGAGCCAACTAAACTTTATGTGGGTCTTCTGAAGAAGTCCAGAAGCTGTAGAGAAGATGAGTATTTGGAAAACTTATTTAGGAAATGAGAACCCTAGGTTGCAGGCTTTATTTAACTTAGAAAAACCTAAAACTACATCTTTGGTTTGTGGGTGCGAATGCTTTCTAAACCATCTTTTGCAGAGAGTCATCAATAGTCCTTGAACCAAAAGCAGAGTTGGCCAAGGGCCTTCCACTGGGAAGGGGAGAAAAACACTTCAATTTTAGCTTTCCAGAAGATCTATTTTATGTATATGGGGTGTGTGTAGATTATATACATGTATATAAGAATATATATATACACTGATGAGCATTTTTACATTAAGGTGTATTGCATTTCAAACATTTATGTACTAGCTCCTTCTATACCTTCCCATGCTGAGACTGGAATCAAATCTCCATTTTCTGCCTGAATGTTTTCATCACTACTTTACTTTACAAAATGCAAGCAGTAGCACCCCTGCCCTTTGCTCCATGCAAATGCTACACATTTCCTGTCTGTTCCCTTCACTCTGGGTGGAACAGGCAGATACCTGACTTAATCAGACTGAATCACCACCGCTTGAATGCACTGTAGTTCTATGTATATTGTCAGTGGAGAAAAGGAAATGCCTCAGATACTGGGGCTAGAGCCTCCCTCAGTAGTGCCTATGCCTGTCTACTCATGCTATAGAGAACCTAAATGTTTAGAGTAAACGGAGCACTGGCACGCCCTCACTTGCTCTGTACCAGGCACTAAACATTTCAGTGCAGCAGTGCTTGGTTTAAGTATCTCCATTAACTTGTTTGTGTTTTGTCTCCCTCTCTCTCAAATCACAGAATCACTGAACGGTAGGGGTTGGCAGGGACCTACAAAGATCTTGTCCAACCCCCCTGCGTGAGCAGGCACACCTAGAGCAGGGGGCACAGGACCGTGTCCAGGTGGGGTTTGAATGTCTCCAAGGAAGGAGACTCCACAGCCTCTCTGGGCAGCCTGGGCCACTGCTCTGGCACCCGCACAGGAAAGTTGTTCCTCATATTCAGGTGGAACTTCCTGTGTTCCAACTTGTGCCCATTGCCCCTTGTCCTGTCATCGGGCACCACTGAAAAGAGTCCAGTCCCATCCTCCTGACACCCACCCTTCAGATATTTGTAAGCATTGATGGGATCCCCCCTCAGCCTTCTCTTCTCCAGGCTGAACAAACCCAGGTCTCTCAGCCTTTCCTCATAAGGGAGATGCTCCAGTCCCCTGAGCATCTTGGTAGCTCTGCACTGGACTTCCTCAAGCAGCAACCTGTTCTTCTTGAATTGGGGGGCCCAGAACTGGACACCGTACTCCAAATGTGGTCTCACCAGGGTAGTTGAAGCACCTGAAAGATAAGATGCTTCAGTTCATTAGCAGTGTGGTAAGATCCTAATTAAGACATAACATGGAATGATACCATTAAATTATTTAGATGGAAACTGGGGTGACAAAAAATAATTGTGAGATACCTGAAATTGATGGACTGAATTCCACCCACAGTTTGTCTTCCTTCAAAGGATGGCTAACTTTTCATTAAGGAGACATTTTGATACGACTGAAGAGTGTGAATAATATTTATTTCACTTCTTTTGGGATTGAAAAATACAGAAGTGTTCCCTGAGGAGCTTGCCTGTATTATGCTTGCAGGACTTAATGAAAATCTTCCCTGTTGTAAATAGTGATTTTTAAAAAATATTTTTTTTTTTAGCTTCAGGTTACATTTTGTTCATATTTTCAAGGTCTTTTCTATAATCCTGGAGGATAGAAAATAGTAAAATAGAGAAAGAAGAGTCTCATTATGTCTAGGATTTGGTACACTATTAATACACTGAATATTGGGAGGGGTGACAGTATTACTGCCTTGCTTGGTTTGGAGCAATTCAATTCACCTGCTTCTGCCTCAGTTATCTTGTAAAACTAAAGCACAGATAACTCGAACATCTGTAAAATCAGGAATTAATTCAATTCAATGGCAATATGTTCAAGCCCTGAATTAACATAGAGGGATGCCAAGGTGTTTAAATGAAAAGCAGAGAAACCAATAATATTTTTAGTTTTGAAAGATAATATTACAGAATGGAGAACACTAAAATTCATAGGCTGCTGCTAACAATTCCCCTGGCACAGATAACTCAAGGAGAGTGCTCAGGGAAGCTTTAGTCCACTCCTGAGCATGCCTTCGCATGGCCTGTGCTCCTGCATTGTGGAACATTATCTAACTCGATTACGTAGCTGTACATTCACATTTTTTTGTTTCCCAGGAACGGCATCTCCCTGGAACCTTTCAGGCTTCCTTACTGATATTGTGGCTTAATTTTCCTGCTATTTTATGCAATACTTCATTCTGTATATTCAATAGTTCTTCAGATGGATAACCAGGACAAAGTCAGATGCTACAGTTCTCTAAGGAAGCCACAGCAGTCTCCTAGCTGTTAACAATAAGTGCTTTAGCAGATAGATTTGTCATTTGCTGACCCAGGAAGAAACCCCAAATTAATTAGATGTCAAATAAAAGTGCAGACCTATAATAGCTCAGCAAGAGTCATCCTGGATGTCTTGTGAATTTTCTTCTAGCATCTTGTCCAGACTGGTGTTCCTGCAGCTCAGTGCAGATCCTGGCATGACTGAGAATAAAATGCTACAGAATTGTTCTGAAATGCACATCAGACTGACAGTGATGGCATTTAGGTGGCTGAAGTCGTCTCTCTTCCTAAAATGCTACATAATTTTTCTTGACAGCATTACTGTGACAATAACTATTCTATGACTTTGGTGCCTTGAGACATCGCCTCTCAGCTTATGTTATTTGCAGACACAGTGCTGATTTTGTGTTGCTGTGCAGCTGACATAAATATATCTGTCTTTCAAACCTCATATGACTAATGTGGATGTATGTTTTATTTTTACTGGAACTGTTTGGTTTATAAATGTGTTTAAACTGTAGCTCTTAGTTTATATTTTCACACTCTGGAAAACTGTCTTCATCTTTTTTCCACCTTATCTTAGAAATGCTTTTAGATTCAACATAATATATATTGTGCATCTATATCCTATCCAAAAGCCATTATTCCTTCCTCTCTCTGTTGAACATTTTTCACTTCTGTTTTTTCTTTTTCCAACCCTTATATCTTGCAACTTGGACCCAGATTTTACAGATATTAAGGAGCCTAAGACTGTTTGAAATCTGTGGGACTCAGACTCCTAACTGCCTTTCTAAAATCAGGCTACTTGGTCTGATGGCTTCAGCAGTGATGTTTTTCTGTGACTTCTACACCAAATCTAAAACTTCTAGTTAAACTCACCCATGGACATCTCCATCCTTTTTTAGATCTTCATTCATATTTGTGTTTATTTGAAATTGATTTCAAGTTCTTTATCTGCTCCTCAAACTTTGCGAATTTCAACACTGAACTAGTAAAATGATACTTAAAGCAACAGTTATTCTGTGAGCAAAAGAGATTTCAACCACATTGTAGGTATACATTATAACTAGGAATTTCTTAATGACATACTTCTTACATACTTCTTATTAAGTATATTCTTAATCCAGTAACTTCAGTAAAATATTCAAGCTCAAAGTTAAACATTTGCTTTGTTGAAATATGACTGTAGTATATCAGATCCATCCTCTTTCATAGAGATAAGTAAAGTTTAACTAATTCCTCTAATTGTGAATGTAACAGTGCTTTTGTATGTAGTGGATTTCTGTTCTGCTTTATTGCATAATAAAGCATAATTTCTTTGCCTCCAGGTAAAGAACGTCTTGCTGACAGCCTAGGAGTTACTCCTCTTCAAGCCAGTCAATTTATAGAGAGTTTTATGCAAAAATACAAGAAAGTACATGAATTTACAAAGAAAACCATTGAACAATGCCGAAATAAAGGTAATCCAAAGCCTGTAAGCATATTTTTGTTTACTGATCAGCACTATGTGACACTGGTGAAGACAAAGATTCAGCTTGACCAAAACTCAGATATAGGACAAGAAAAAAGATGGAATACCATTTCTTGGTGAATCAGGTTTTATTCGCTTTTAACCCTAAGAGGAGCTGGTTAAACCTGTCTGCCTTTTTTCAGAAAGATGCTAACAGAATAAGACGTCTGTTCTCAGAGTGAACCCTACTTTATGTCAAGTTACACTGCATCATTTTGACATATAATGTACTCCAACACAAAAAAGTCCAAGGAATCTTTTACTTAATAAATATGCTACATGGCTGCTGGACCATGGAAGTTCAGACATTTAGTCAAAAGAGCCAATTTACACAGCCAGTTTTTTTAATGTATTTTTTTCTTTGCATCAGTCAGAATTTATATTCTTGAACTTCAGGTGGTATCTGTGATGACAGGGGTGTACAGAGTGTTTCTTGGGGCCAGCAGCTGCAAACTTTTCTTGCATCAAATTTGTTGCTAGTCTACATATTCATTTATATTTAGTGAATCTTAGGGGTGCGGTAATTTGAGGAGAGAAAATACAGCTGCTTGAACTATTTTCTTTTAAAAGCTTATTAGCAGAACTGTCAAAATGGATTTCTTTTGTTTCTTAGTACAGTATACTCTACCAAGACATTTTGTAGCAATAAATAGTAAATTTGCAATATAATATTACCCATCATTGTATGGGTGAGTGTCATGATAGAAACATGTAACTGACTTCTAGTCATGGAAATTATAGTACTCTTGCTTTGTAGGGCTTAAAAATCTACTGGAAGCATGAACTGTCATTGTGTCACACAATTGCATTTCTTCATTCATTAATATTACTGAAGAAAAGTGAAGTTACTGAAATCCATTTGTAGCTATAATTAAGCCCAATATAGCATATCTAGCAAAATATTACACATTTACTATATATTTCTTTGATCTATTTAAAATAACATAGCATTCTTTTCTTAAAGGTGAATAAATTTCAATAACCAGACTTCTATGATAAAGAATCAGGTTTGTGAGTTTAGTAGACAAGAGTGTCATAACTAATGTCCTTGATTGTCATCAAAACACACTTGTCTAATTAGTACTTACTCCTCTTCACACTCCCATCTATCAACCATTGTTTTAATCATTAGTGGTAGAAGAAAAATGTGTTTTGGTTTTACAAGCTCAAAAAAATCTACAGCAGGTCAACATTATTTAATATTTTTCTTGCTAATCCACCTCAGATTCCAACTTTCCAGCAAAAACATTCCAACCTAGTAAGCTTATTCTAAGGTAACTTTTCTTTACTTATCTGCAGTTTAATGGTAAACAGCACCTACCTGACTAATATTATATAGGCACTATGAATGTCTGATACTCGGTGTAAACATGATAAACATATAAATAATATTAATTTGTGATGAAGATATTTTTGTTAGTGTATTAGTATATATGTTATTATACTGATAGCTTTTGATCAAATTATCAACATATTAAAAAGACTACCTTAAGACCTAATTCAAATATGTATTTGCAGATTAATCTTTGACCACAGAAGCGTACTCTGCCACTATTATATGTGTTGTGGTTTAGCCCCAGTTAGCAACTAAGCACCATGCAGCTGCTCGCTCACTCCCCACACCCTTGTGGGATGAGGGAGAGAATCGGGAGAGCAAAAGCAAGAAAACTCATGGGTTGAGATAAGAGCAGTTTAATAAGTAAAATAAAATAGTAATAGTAATAATGGTGATGATAGCAATGATTATGATAACAATAATAATAACGGTAATATAATAAAAAGGAAAACAATGAGGGAGAGAAATGAAGCCCGAAAGGAAAAAAACAAACCCAAAACCCCACAAGTGATGCAACCGCTCACCACCCACCGACCAACACTGCCGGTTCCCGAGCCGCGATTGGTCTCCCCCCTGGCCAACTCCCCCCAGTTAATATACTGGGCATGACACCATATGATATGGAATATCCCTTTGGCCAGTTTGGATCGGCTCTCTTGGCTGTGCCCCCTCCCCTCCCATCCCAGCTTCTTTTGTACCTGTCGGAGCATGGGAGGCTGGAAAAGTCCTTGACTAGTACAAGCACTACCTAGCAACAACTAAAACATCAGTGTGTTATCAGTATTATTCTCATACTAAGTCCAAAACACAGCACTGCACCAGCTACAGTGAAGAAAATTAACTCTATCCCATCCAAAACCATGACAATATGAAAGATGGTATTTGTTTGGGGATGCTAATCAGCTGTGAGTATTGCCAGGGTGATTCTGTTGTGGAGACATACCACACAGGAATAAGGATATTACAGTAAATCTGTTTTTCCCTGAGAATCCAATGTTTAAAGAATTCCATCTTTAGATATTGTTCTTCATGGAGAATCTTAGTTAAATTGGGAAGACCAATTTGCCAAAGAATATCCTAACCTGCAGATAATTCAGCTTCTTGTTCCAAAACTGGTACTTTTGGTATCAGTGCTGCTGGAAATATATTAATTTGCAGAAAGCTCTATTAATTCAGCAGAACCACCTTCATCCTCTGCACATAAGTCTGGGTATCTGTTGTCCATGTGTTTGAATAGGTCTCCTTACCACATGTGCTTGCACATCTTGGTTGTCAAAGAGGAGATGAAACTCTGTAGCAGTCTGAGCTTCCATGGTATCTAATGACAATTCATGGATAGTCAAGGTGATCAGAAGTGTAATGGAAGTTTTTGTATTTTTATTTTTAACATGGATGATTTTTTATTATTCTTAAAATAAGACGTTTAGTTTTGAAGATAAGCTGAGATAAGGTTTTGTGTGTGTTATTTGGACAAGAGAATCCTCACATCTCTTTTCCTCTCTCAGCTCCTCTCAGTTGCCCTCCAAAATAATTGTTTTGTCAAAGTATGTCATTAGGCCTAACATAAAGCTTTAATTGTGATTTCATGTGTTTCTTTTAAGCTAAAAAAACCCAGCAAACTAGAGTTAAGGAAGTTTGGCTATGAAAGGGACACAAAAATACCACATAAAGAAAATTTTTTAAAAAGTTATAACTTTGGGTTTTTTTCCCCAAAACTATTTGATAATTTTGGGAAATACTCGTTAATGATATAATTACTCTACAAATTGATTTTTCTTTGCTATTCCCAAGTAAACTATTCATTGCATGGAAAGCTCTAATTATGGCTGCTAATAGATAGCTAATTCTGCTAAGTATTTATAGTTTCATCACCCACAGAGAGTCTGCTGCCATATCAGTAGACATTCCTAATGAAAATACAGCTTTACCTAACAGTTCTCTGTGTATAACAAGTACCAATTCTCTGAATGAAATACTCTTAGACCAAAAATACAATAAACATTTAAGGTTTAAATAAGAGAAGCTCTGACTATTTTCAGAGGGCAAAATATTAAATTGACTCAGCATATAATTACAAGAACCTATATTAATCTTCAAAAAGAATTTTTGAAATTTAATTGTAACCACTCTAAGAATACTTATTTTTGTTTAAATCCTAAAAGGTTATGTGGTTTCCATAATGGGACGTAAAAGACCACTGGCTAATATCAATGCACAGGATTACAAACTACGCACTCAAGCGGAGAGGCAGGCTGTCAATTTTGTTGTTCAAGGTAAAAATCAGCCTGCCTACCTTCCTACTTACCTACCCATCTCTTTATCTGTGCTTGGCTTTAGTGGACAATAACTCTGATAATCTCAAAAGAATGAATATTCTGGTAGTCTACCAGAGTAGTCTACCGAGGCTTGTGTTACTATAAAAAAGAAGTTTAAATGATGTATTCTATCTGCCTTGGAAATTGCCAGTAAACAGTATCATACTACTAATAATAACAGTATCAATGTTCTAATACACTATAGTGCTCTGTGGTAGTTAAATATAGGTGTAAATACAGACTACGAATAGAGAGAATATCTAGAACTCAGTGCTTCAGATGTATTGTTGTCTTAAAACATTTTCTTTTCTGGTTTTGATTGTTACTCCAGAAGGGTTTCTGTCATTATGCTGCTTACAGACTCTAGCTTTTATTTTGCCAGATAGCTTTAGTTTAAGAAATAGACAACATTAGAAGAATTGTGCATTGTTATTATTTGTTTTGAAACCCAACTCATTCTTTGTAAGGAACATTCAAACAGCTCTATGGAGGGCAAGAAAAAAGGTGGGTTTTTTCCACAGAAAAACATTGCAAATTTGCCATATAGGTTGGAAATGTAAAAATCAGCATAAAGTGCTCAAATGTTTGTTAATCTGATGCATTAACATACTCTGTTTAAATTGCTTGGGGCTCAGTCTTATACAGAATTTAGCCACCTAAAGAAAAAAATAAAAACTGAGCTGGCAGTCCAAGATCGAGATCCCTCCTACCAAGCTACTCCTTGGAAGGATTATTTTTTTAATTGGATGATGCTAACAGGGTTTTAATTCAATTATATTGGAAGTATACAATTTACAGGCGAGTAAAAAGTGCTTTTTAGACATGGTGATGGTAGGCTTTTTATAAAGTTATTTCACTTTTCCTTTTGAAAGGATCATGTGGTTGTTTTTTTTTATTTCCAAATATTATTCATTTTAATGTTTCATTTTAAAAATTATGTAAGTATTTATGTCATATTGGGCACTCCATATAATTAGTAACTGAATTTAACTACTGTCTCTGCAAAGATGCATACAGATCTAGAATTCTAATATATACCGTCTTGCATGAATAATAGTTGTGCTCAAGTGATGACTGCCTTGCTGTAGTAGGCACCCAACTGTAGAATTTTAAAATAACCTTATAAAATCTGCTGCAAAACTTGCATGTTTATAACACTGGGCTTGCCTGTACAACCTTCTCCAGAGACTTGTGTTCAGTTTACCTGGGTTTCCATCCAGCTGGCCAGCAGCCCTCTCCAGCTGAAGGCACAATGCTTGAACTAATACAGCAAGTCCTGCTGAGTGTACAGGGTAGCATTAATAAAGCTACATGGCCTTCTGAGCAGCACTTGCTTGTGTCCGTCTGTCCAAAGAGCTTGGAGCTGAGGGACAGCTATCACAGGACTGACTATGAAACACTCACTAATATGTACCTACAATAATAAGATTATCATATCTCATTGTTGGTTCAAATAATACGGGAGGACAAATCTGGTGAAAAATAACCTGTTATTCAAAACATGTAATATTAGAAGGTGTGATGAAGCAAGGATTAAAAACTCTAAGTATCCCCAAATTTTATGAAAAATGTCATTCTACACTACGATTTCTTTTTTCAGGATTTCAGCTATGAGATAATATTTTAAGACTGTAAAAACTTTCTAAATTATGATAAAACAGTGTACTAAACTGCATTTAATACATGTGTTTTATAGTTATATCTAATAGTCTAATTAATTTAAGCAGTTTGCATTTTGGTTATGGTAGCACAACTGATAGCAAAAGACTTCTTCTGATGCATAAAAATATTGAGAGGAATGTAGAGTTCCAGCTTTAACATACTATCACTGGCTTTCCCACAGTTCCTTCATAATATTTTTTCTCTTTTTGAATATTTCTAAGTTAATAGTCTTTACCAATCTACAGCATAATATTCTTCAGTTATAATGCAGCTCTACCTAACTATACAGAGCAAACTATTTATTTTAATTTTTATTATTTATTTATAATTGTGGCAAAATCAAACAGAAGGATATAATTATTTTCTTTTTAAATATTTAAAATAGCATATCCCTAAAAATCATATCTCAGAAAAAATATTTTGATAATTCTTTTATATTTTATTACTTTGCATTGTTTCATGAAGAATACATATAGAACATATGTGTTGTGATGGACTAAATGCTCAATTATATAATTTTATTCTCACAATCACTAAGATGATATTGACCTAATCTTTGCTGAAACATCTTTTCTTACTTTTATATCTGTGTGTCCCTTTCTGTGTTGTATTGAATCAGTTTAACACATCATTTGAACAGGAAAACAAGATAGGTATTTGAGGCTAAATTTGCAATTAGACATAGCCATCTGTGCTGTTCTTGGCTGGGATAGAGTTAATT